>ML255784.1:3674-45445 GCA_005239495.1 Nicotiana undulata
ATGTGTCCCATTTCCGCAGGGGCGGATGTTTGGTCGCACCTGCGGTTCCGCAGGTGCGTGAATAACACCGCAGGTGCGAGTTTTGTGTGGCTGAGCCATCTTCGCAAGGGCGACATTTCCTCGCAGGCGCGAGGTCGCAGGGGCGACAATTCCTCGCAAGCGCGAGGTCGCTCTTGCGTCCAAAAATCCGCAGGTGCGGAATCACTGAAGCTTTTATGCACATTTTCACCGCTTTTTGTCCAACTTTCAGTCCAATTCAACACCAACCTTCATAGCATCGTTTCCCTGAAAATTGAGCAATTATACACTAACAACGACCTCAAATTATCATTTAACAATACAAAATCTAATGAGAAAAGGCTAAAATGAGTGGTAAAATCACCACTCATCAACGATAGAGTTCAAGAAAAATAGAGATGTTTCCTAAAAGTTCTGTAGCCTCTCGAAGATAAGTACAGACGTCCGCGTACCGATCCGCAAGACTCTACTAAACCTGCTCATGACCGTTGAATCCTATGCAACCTAGAGCTCTGATACCAACTTGTCACGACCCCAAATCCTAACAGGTCGTGATGGCGCCTATCGTGGAACTAGGCTAGCCAACCATCAATTTACTACGCATTTGTTCGATTATAACAATGCATGATATAACAATAAACAACAGTCATAATAAAGAAATAAATTATATAAGTCTAACGCCCCCAACCATGAACTAAACAACTCTTAACAACCTCCCATAACTGGAGTCAATAGTCATGAGCATCTAAGAATGAATAAGCCTAACTCTGCTAAAAACTATAATAAATGTCTCTCAATCAATTAATAAAAGACATAATAAGGAAGGGAAGTGGAGAAGCTGTGGACGCTAGACAGCTACCTCGAAATCCCGTGAAATCCGCTAACGAACAAGCAAAAACTGCTACTGCTCCAGACCGTCACCTGAATCTGTGCACAGAGGCACATGGAGTCTTTATGAGTAAGCCAACTCAGTAGTAATGAAAAGAAATCACAGTCTGAGAAATATAAAGCACACAAACAGATACACCATTTCACAACAACCAGTAAAACATCAAGTCACCAAGTAGTATTCAGCAATTTCATAAGTTCGAAATCAGTTTCCAGAAAACCTTTGAGAACAAGTAAATATCGATATATCTCAGTGAAATCCTCAGTAAAACACAGTTTGAAAACGAAGTAAATCATAGTTCGAAAACATAGTAAAATCATCATGAAATTGTCCCTTAGGCCAAAATCATTTCTCGGAACAGCTGCCCTCAGGCATTCCCTCAATCACTCAGTATAAATCATCACTCAGTATCAGCCCCGCGGGCGATCATCATCACTCAATATACCGACGCTCACTGGGGGTGTGTTACAGACTCCATAGGGGCTCCTACAGCCCAAGCGCAATAATACCATAAGGCCTGGAAGCCTTCTCACCTCTCTCATAAGGCCTGGAAGCCTTCTCACCTCTCTCATAAGGCCTAGAAGCCTTCTCACCTCTCTCATAAGGCTTGGAAGCCTTCTTATCTCTCTCATAAGGCCTGGAAGCCTCCTTACCTCTCTCATAAGGCCTGGAAGCCTTCTCACCTCTCTCATAAGGCCTGGAAACCTCCTCACCTCTCTCGTAAGGCCTGGGAGCCTCCTCGCATCACTCAGTTAGACACTCTCAGTTAGCCCTTAGGCCATAAACAAACCGGGTTCTCGACCCAAAACAGTGTTTCATTTTTCAATAAATAGTATCAAAATACTCTGAGTGTCAAAAAAATTTATCATTAAAAGACTGAGTATAATTCACAATATATCAAGTGAGGAAACACAGTAAACCAGTCCCCCAAGGGGTAAACAGATCGGCACTAGGCCCCAAAACACGGCTTACAGCCCAAAACATATCATAATATATAAATACTAATTAAGCAAAGGCTTAAAAATCAGTTTCGCAACTCAATAGTTGCCTACGTAGGGAATATATTTCCCAAGTTTCAATCTTTGTATTCCAAAACCCGTGAAGGGTTCATAGTCCAAGGTTTCATACCCTCAGGACAGGATTTCAAGACATTACTTACCTCAAAACTCGCCCGGAATTAGTCTGCAATGCGCTTGCCTCTCGAATCAACCTCTGAAGGCTCAAAATCTACTAAGTTTATATTTTTATCATCAATATATGCTCAAGGAATGAATTCCAATTGAAAAATATCGAATTTAACTTAAAAAATCCGAAAGCGGTCAAAACCTGACCCCCGGGCCCGCGGCCCGAAACTCAAAAATTTATATACAAAAGTGTTCTTCGTCCTCTCACGAGTCCGTACACATAAAGAACACCAAAATCGGAGTTCGTTTGACCCCTCAAATCGACCCATAAAGGTCTCAAAATCTCAAGCCCTAAAACCCAATTTTTTTCTACTGAGTTTCCATGAATTTACATTGGTTTTATGCTCTATAATCACTCATAATCGAGTTTTAATGACTAGAACACTTCACTCTATGAAGAAAAAGAATTTCCCTCTTCAAAATCGCCCCCAAGAGCTTTTTTCCGTACAACAATGGTGTAAAAAGGGGTTTAAGTCGCGGAGGAATATTTAAATACTGCCCAGTGATTAATGAACTGCGATCGTGGAAGTTCTCACGCGATTGCTTAGAACAAACTTCTCCATCCCTCATTTTTACTTATTGCGATCGCGGCATAAGCCACGCGATCGCGACTCAATAAGTCCTCAACTCACGCGATCGTAACCTCACTCACGCGATCGCACTGTTCGATTTACCAAACGTACGCGATCGCACTCCAATACACGCGATCGCGATGCACAACCTCGCCTGACCCTCAGAGTACTCTACGCGATCGCGACCTTAGTCCCACGATCGCGGTGCACAAATCTCTTCAGTGAAACACCAGAAAACTAGTTATTTCTCCTAAGTCCAAAAATGCCCGTTAGCCACCTGGAATCAATCCCGATCCCCTCGGGACCCCAACCAAACTTACCAACATATCCTATAACATCATTCAAACTTATTTTCACTCTCGAAACACCACAATTAACATCAAAACACCAAATTTACATCGGATTCAAGCCTAAGAACTTTGATATTCCTAAAATCCACCAATGATGCCGAAACTATCCAAATCAACTCCGATTGACCTGAAATTTTTCACACACATCCAAAATGACATTACAAACCTGTTCCATCTATCAGAATTCCATTCCGACCCCGATAGCCTATTTTCCACTGCCGACTAGAAATCACCAAAAACTAATTTTCGCCAATTCAAGCCTAATTCTACACCGGGCATCACAAAATTGTTCTGAACATACTCCTAAGTCCCAAATCACCTAACGAAGATATTCGAACCATAAAATCCACATTACGAGATTTTTTACCAATAAGTTAACTCTCAGTTGACTTTTCCCATTTTAAGGCTATTCTTAAAGGCTAATTGACTGAACTCTCACTACAACCATTCGATTTCAAGCCTATCAACTCTAATACATCAAATACCGTATAACCAATCTATAACAGATCAATAACAATAATTATAATGCACGTCTTACGTAACGACGGGTCGGGTCGTTACATAGTGAATGTTCAAAATGTAGTTCGTAGAAACCAGGAAATTCATGCAACTATAGAGGTACTTCCTATACGTAAACCTTGGCTTTTTACTTCAATATATGCTAGTACTTTTGTCTTTAATAGGAATATTATGTGGGAACACCTAGAAAATATTAGCAACTCCTATAAAGGCCCCTAGCTAGTAGGTGGTGACTTTAATGATATCTTAGCATCTAGTGAAAAATATGGAGGTAAACCCATCAAAGATAGTAGAGCTAGATACATTTGGTCAAAACTCAATAATTGCAACTTGCTTGATCTAGGGTTTAAAGGTAGTAAATATACTTGGACAAATTGTAGACATAATAAAAAAGGTCTCATCATGGAAAGGTTAGATAAAGTATTTGGCAATGAGGAGTGGATTGATCTCTTCCCTAAGAGCTCAGTAATCCACCTACCTAGAACACATTCGGAACATAACCCTATCCTTATAGAACTTATTCCAAAAATAGGTCTATTAAAAAAATCCCCTTTAGTCTTGAAACCTATTGGTGTAAACATCCTGAATTTCCTCTCTTAGTTACAAATAGTTGGCAGGACAATGACTATTTCAAAGCCATCTCCAACTTTGTTGATAAATTAATAGTTTGGAAAAACACCACCTTTGGCAACATTATGGGTAAAAAGAGGAAATTGCTAGCTAGACTCCAAGGTATCCAAAATTCACCTAGATATACTACAAGTATCTTCCTAAGAAATTTAGAATTTGACCTTAAAAATTAATATAATGACATTCTAATAATTGAGGAGGACTATTGAAAACTAAGGTCCAGAGTCATGTGGATAAATGAAAGAGACGCTAATACAAAATTCTTTCATGTCTCAACCACCAACCGGAATAGAAGAAATAAAATTAATTACTTCAAAGATGCGGCCGGTAATTGGATAAATGACCATAATTTGATCACGTCCAATGTTAAAAATCACTTCACCTCCACCTTTACCACCTCCCACTCTCAAACCAACTGGATTAATCCACTTAGAAAATGTTTTACTTGCAACAAAATAAATCTAGGAAATTTAAGCTCTCCCCTCTTGGACTCAGAAATTAAAAAAGCTATTTTTTTCATTCAAACCTTTTAAATCCCCTGGTCCGGATGGTCTCCATCCCTTTTTCTTCCAAAAATATTAGAATCAAATAGGTGAATCAGTTAGGGTCCTTTGTCATAACATTTTCACCAACCAAGTAATACCACCTGAAATGAACAAAACCCTTCTCTGCCTTATTCCCAAAATCCATAATGCCAACAACATCAACAACTTTAAACCTATTGGCTTATGCAACACTATCTACAAAATAGTTACAAAGATCCTTGCAAACCAGCTAAAACCCTTCCTTGATCAACTTATAAGCCCTTATCAGGCTAGCTTCATGAAAAATAGAAGAGCATCTAATAATGCCATTGTCATTCAGGAATAAATTTCCAAGTTTAAAAAATTGAAGGGAAAGCAGGGCCACATGATTCTCAAAATAGACCTAGAAAAGTCTTTTGATCGATTAGAATGGTCCTTTGTTCACCATACTCTTGACTATATCAATTTTCCTCCAAATTGATCCTAAGCTGCATCTCAACTAGAAGTATAGCTATTTTAGTTAATGGATTTGTCACAAATTATTTTCAACCAAGTAGGGGAATAAGACAAGGAGACCCTATCTCCCCCCTATATTTTTATTCTCTGTTTAGAAATGCTCACCAGATATATTGAAAATCAAGTGTATATTAGAAATTGGGACCCCATATATCTAGGTCATAAATCCCCTAAAATATCTCACTTATTATTTGCAGATGACCTTACCTTAATGGCAAAAGCAAATGATAAATCAGGAGAATCCATAAAATATGGCCTAGACAAATTTTTCCTCACTTTCAGGTCAATGTATTAATACTACAAAATCTAAAGTTATATTCTCCCCAAATTGTAAAAGTTCCCTGATTAAAGATATTACCTCTAGACTTGGCATTATAAAGGGCACAAATTTTGGTACCTACCTAGATTTTCCTATCCTAACCCATAGCCCAAAACCTAGAGACTATCAATTTCTTCTTGACAAGATGAGATCTAAGCTAGCTTCCAGGAAAATAAACTTCTTTAACTTTGCAGAAATAACTACTCTCTCAACATCTTGCTTAAACTCTATTCCTAACCACTACATGAAATACACCTTTCTTCCCAAGCAAACCCTTAAAGAAATTAACAAAATTCAGAGGGACATTATTTGGGGTAGCTCAACGGAAAAAAGGAAAATTCATCTTGTTAATTGGTCAATATGCCAAACCAAACCATATGGTGGCCTAGGTATCCACAATGCAAAAATTAACAGTACAAACCCCGTCAATGATTCTCTAGCTTGGCAGAAAGCTTTAGAATTCAAATTTCTCACTGGAAAATATTCTATATACCCTCACAAACTTCTTATTAAAATCAAATGGAATAGACCTCCAAAGGGTTGGTTCAAACTAAACGTAGATGCAAGTTTCAAAAGTCATAACCAGAGTTGTGGCTTAGGTGGTGTTATCAGGGATGCCAATGGTAATTGGATAGTTGATTTTACAAAATCAACTTATTGAAACGGCTCACTAGCTGTATAATTGAAATCCCTAAGAGAAGGTCTCAGAATAGCAAAGGAATAGAAACTATTCCCACTCGAAATATAGACAGACTGCACGGAGGTAATCCATGCCATGCATATTTTATTTACCAAGTTTGTAAATGATTGGATGTGGTTAATGCACCAGCAGAAGGTTATCCTGCAACACATCTTCAGGTAGGGGAATAGGACAACACATGAACTCTCAAGAAGGAGCATCAAACTGGGAAGTGGAGCTCCTGGAGTGGATGGAAATACTGGCAAATACAAGGGCAAGAAAAAAGTTTTAGTTAGCCCCCCAAATTATGTAATGTGTATTTTTGAAAAAGAAACAATAGGTCTTGCTATGGAGGAAAAACTCCTATCTTTTGAAGCTTGCAAACTTTTGGCAAGCTTAGGTAACAAATGTGTCCTTCGTGACATAGGTTTTGAATCTCATGTACAAAACTCTAATTAGTTATATATATATATATATATCCTGTTTGCTCAAAAAGTGAGTATTTATATAATAACATTTAGGAATAAATTGATTTAAAGCCCTTTAAAAATTATAAGAAATTATAAAAAATGCTTACATATGTCTATAAATCAAGTGATGGTGCATATGCACTAATTTGAAAGTATATATGTATATTTAAAAATATGAGGGAAAATTGGGTATCAACAGCTGCCCATCTTTACCGGGGAAGGATGGAATAGTTGTCGGGTAAAGAAATGATGATCGATTTTGACCGAATGGAGTGATTTGAAAATTTTAGGCCGCAATATGGCTTTTGAGCTGCCTACATATCCGTGTTAATACAGGAATCAGGCTATGTGTAGTTCTGGATCCGACGGTGGAATAAACCGACGAAGTTGTTTGTAAGAGCGGACAAAATATTCTAGATAGGACAAATAAGGATTGAGAATGGTTATGGATTTTGAGTAGATATCAGATGAGAATGGGCGACATACGATGATCAGTTACGTTTGAAATAATTGAAGGGTATGAATATTGAATGGAAACTGGAGCGAAGATTGCTACCATTAGGATAACGGTTACCTCCCGAATTACCTACAAACTCAAAATACAATATATGTGTATAGATTATGGTAAATTTAAACATGATTCAAATTCCCTTCGAACCATGGAGATTGTCTTTGGACGGTGAAGATGACATAATGAGACCATGATATCCTGGGCCATGAATTGTGTGGTAAAGGATTCGCATGCCATGAAATGGTGTTCTCGGGCTATGAAGATGGTGCCTTTGAAACATGATGCCTTTGAATAATGATGTGCAAGATTAAGAGATCTTTAGGCCATGGCATGGTGTCTTTCAGCTATGAGGATGATGCCTTCGGACTATCACACCTTTGGACAAATTGGCTATATATCAGCCTATGAGATGCAAAAACATGATGCCAAAGATAAAACAAGACAGAGCATAGTCTTGTATAGAGTCAGGGACAGAGCTTAGCCCCGAAAAAAGAGAATAATGTAGGGTTTGGGATAGAGCAACATTTGTGGTTATGCAAAGAGAGACAATGCTTAGTCTCATGTAGATGCTTAGCCTTGTGCAAATAAAGAGGCAGTGCTTAGCCTCATGCAAGACTTGAGACAATGCTTAGTCTCATGCAAATGGGAGGCAATGCTTAGCCTTATGCATATAAAGAGGTAGAGCTTAGCCTCATGCAAGACTTGAGACAATGCTTAGTCTCATGCAAATGGAAGGCAATGCGCCTTATGCATATAAAGAGGCAGGGCTTAGCCTCATGCAAGACTTGAGACAATGCTTAGTCTCATGCATATGGAAGGCACTGCTTAGCCTTATGCATATAAAAAGGTAGGGCTTAGCCTCATGCAATACTTAAGACAATGCTTAGTCTCATGCAAACGGAAGCCAATGCTTAGCCCTATTCAATTGAGGAGGCAGGGCTTAACCTCATGCAAGATTTTGAGACAATACTTAGTCTCATGCAGTATTCAAGACAGTGGTTAGTCTCATGCAGACGGAAGGCAATTCTTAGCCTTATGTAGATAAGGAGGCAAGGCTTAGCCTCATGCAAGATTTGAGACAGTGCTTAGTCTCATGCAATGGAAGGCTATGCTTAGCCTTATGCAGATAAGGAAGTAGGTCTTAGCCTCATGCAAGATTCGAGATAGTGCTTAGTCTCATGCGATGGAAGGCAATGCTTAGCCTTATGCAGATAAGGAGGCAGGGTTCAATTACACATAGTATCTTTTGACTGCAATCTGAATTGATAGGCTTTGGCCAAATTGCTTCGTCCATTTCCGCGAGTATGAGTGCTCTTCCGGTTATTACCCTATGAACCATATAAGGGCCTTACCAGTTTCCCTTTTGCTTAATCTTGATGTGGAAAGATTCGTTTCAACACCAGCTGCCCCTGTGTGAACTGTCTAGGTTTGACCCTTTTGTTGAAAGCTCTGGTCATTCTGTTCTGATAAAGCTGACCACAACACACCACATTCATTCTTTTCCCGTCAATGAGAGCTAATTTTTCATAACGGCTCCTTATCCATTCTTCATCACTGAGTTCAGCATCTTGTATGATCTTTAAAAAAGGAATTTCTACCTCGGATGACGACTTCAGTACCATAGACTAAGAGGTAAGGAGTTTCCCCGGTTGATATGCGGATTGTAGTACGATATCCCAATAAAGCGGGGTAACTTCTCGTGCCATTGTTTGTGCTTCTCCACCATTTTCTTTAGTATCTTCTTGATGTTCTTGTTGGCGGCCTCCACATCTCCATTCATTTGAGGCATGTATGTTGTTGAATTCTTGTGATTATTTTGAAGGTTTCACACATGGATTTCATCAAATCACTGTTGAGATTGGCAGCAATCTCAGTGATGATAGATTCTGGAACCCCGAATCGATAGACAATATGATCCCTAACAAAATCGGCGACGACTTTCTTGGTTAAGCTTTGTAGGATGCAGCTTCAACCCATTTTGTGAAATAATCGATGGCCACTAAAATGAACCTGTGCCCATTTGAAGCAGTGGGTTCGATTGGACCGATGACATCCATTCCCCAGGCAGCAAAATGCCAAGGTGCACTTGTTCCATTGAGTTTGTTTGGTGGCACCCGTATCATATCTGCGTGTATCTTGCACTGATGACATTTCTGGACATACCGGATGCAGCCTAATTCCATAGTCATCCAAAAGTATCCGGCTCTGAGTATCTTCTTGGCTAGGACGAAACCATTCATATGTGGGCCGCAGGTTCCGACATGTATTTCTTCAAGCAATTTGGAAGCCTCTTTGGCGCAACACACCGTAATAGTCCTAGATAGGGAGTTCTTCCATACAAAATGCCTCCACTTTGGAACATATGGTTGGACAACCTCCGCAATGTGTTTCTGAGTGTGGTTTGCACGCTCTGGATATTCTCCTTTTTCCAAATAATCCCTGATATCATGGAACCATAGATCTCCATCCGTTTATTCTTCAACATGGGTTCAATAAGATGGCCGGCTATGGATTCTCACTGGAATGGGATCGATGAAATTCTTGTCCGGGTGTTGTATCATGGAGGACAAAGTAGCCAGTGCATCTGCAAATTCATTCTGGATTATGGGGACATGTCGGAACTCTATCTTTGTGAACCTCTTCATCATTTCTTGTACATGATGCAGATATGGTAGTATCTTGGTATTCTTTGTAGCCCACGCTCCTTGTACCTGGTGCACCAGCAGGTCTGAATCACCAATTACTAGAAATTCTTGAATATTCATGTTGACAGCCAAATTTAGCCCTAATATGCAGGCTTCGTACTCTGTCATGTTGTTGGTGCATGGAAACATGAGTTTTGCGAACATCGGGTAGTGTTGACCGGTTTCCGATACAAAGACGGCTCCAATACCGACTCCCTTGAAATTTGTAGCTCCATCAAATAATATTCTCAAACTATTGTAGGCCTCAACGATATATACCCCTACGAATGACACTTCTTCGTCAGGAAAATACATTTTCAGTGGTACGTATTCCCCTCTTACACGATTTTCTGCGAGATGATCTGCTAGTGACTGCCCTTCAACTTCCTTCTAAGTTACATAGATGATGTCAAACTCACTCAACAATATTTGCTATTTTGCTAGCTTCCCTGTAGGCATAGGCTTCTGAAAGATGTACTTCAGAGGATCCATCCTCGGTATGAGATACGAGGTATAAGCACAAAAGTAGTGCCTCAGTTTCTGGGCTATCCATGTCAGTGCACAACAAGTGCGTTCCAGTAATGAGTATAGTGCTTCGTAAGCCGTGAACTTCTTGCTCAGATAATATATGGCCTGCTCTTTTCTTCCTGTCTCATCATGTTGCCCTAAGACACAACGGAAAGCCCCATATAATACGAAAAGGTAGAGTAGCAGTGGTCTACCAGGTTCTGGCGGGACTAGGACTGGTGGTGTTGACAGGTATTCCTTGATTTTTTTCAAAAGCCTTCTGACAGTCCTCAGTCCAGCTGGTGGCGGCATCCTTCTTCAGCATTTTGAAATTTGGTTCACATATTACAGTTGATTACGCTATGAAGCAGCTGATATAGTTTAGGCGTCCCAAGAAACTCATCACGTCATTCTTGTTCTTTGGTAGTGGTAACTCTTGGATAACTTTGACCTTTGACGGGTCCAACTCAATTCCTCGGCGGCTGACAATAAACCCTATCAAAGAACTTTCTCAAATATGCTATGTGATCTGTGTCCTTCTTGGATTTGATAATGACGTCGTCCACATATACTTCTATCTCCTTGTGTATCATGTCATGGAAAATGGTTGTCATGGCCCTCATGTAGGTGTCCCCAGCATTCTTCAGACCGAGTGGCATTATTTTATAGCAATATACTCCCCATGGTATAATGGAAGTTGTCTTTCCTGCGTCTTCTTCATCCATCCAACTTTGATGATACCCCGCAAAACAATCGACAAAGAACTGGAGCTCGTGCTTGGCGCAATTGTCAATCAGTACGTGTATATTTGGTAGTGGAAAATCATCTTTGGGACTTGCTCCGTTTAAATCCCGATAGTCGACACACACCCTAACTTTCTCGTCTTTCTTTGGAATTGGCACAATGTTGGCCAACCAAGTTGGATATTCAACTAACCTGAGGACTTTAGCTTTTGATTTGCTTGGTGACTTCTTCCTTAATTTTCAGGCTCGTGTCTAGTTTGAACTTCTTGAGTTTCTGCTTTACTGACGGACACATTGGATTAGTAGGTAGCTTGTGAGCCACTATGGATGTGCTCAACCCTGTCATATCGTCGTATGACCATGCAAAAATATCCTCATATTCTCTTAGGAAACGAGTGTATTCTTCCTTATCTGACGGTGACAAGTGAATGCTTATGCGAGTTTCTTTGACGGTTTTAGAATCACCCAAGTCGACCACCTCAGTTTCGTCCATGTTGGACTTGGGTTTGTTCTCAAAGTTCTCAACTTCTCTGACGATTTCCTCAAGTATCACATCTTCTTCTTCTATCTCTTCCCATTCACTATCCTTATGTTGTGTTGTCTCATTACATGTTACAGTCGTTGGTTCATCAAGGTAATAAATAGTAATCTTGTAGAAAAAGGATATGAAAGACAATAATAATAAAACATCAAACTATTGATAAATGCTGAAACATTAAACAAAGTAATGTTTTAATGACTTCAAAAAATGTTTCCCAAAATAAAATACTGAAAGGAAAGAAAGATGTTTTTAAAACAAAATGCTCAAAAAAATTGTTTTCAAATAACACTAGCATCCATGCTATCCCGGGACTCGTCTGGCCCTGGATGGTGTGGAGGTCCAATTCCTGATAACTGCACCCTTCTCCACTGTCTGGATTACAAGGCCTTCTTCCTCCTCCTCCTCAACTATCACATTCCACTCCATGTCTTCATCTTCCAAGAACAGGTTCCTTAGATCAGCTAAAGATTCCTCTTCTTCAGATCCCCATATTGTGTCAGCTTGATGAAAGGATTGGCTCAAATGCGGCACCAGTTGCTCAAGTGGGTGAAAAGGACCATGCCATGGCGGCGACCAATCATCATATTCTTTCCAGGTATACTATATCCAAGCCCATAGGTTGTATCGTCACGTTTTAGCTGTATTGGCTTGGTAATGCCTTGGAGTTTCTTCCCGAGCCCTTTGTCGAGTTCATACCGTGACCATGCTAGCATGCTTTCTATTTTGCTGCTCCACCACTTGTCTCTCTCTATTATGTTGACGCGCTCGATGCGGTGATAAGTCTCCCCACCTAACTTCCTTTTGTTCTCCACGACCGGGACGGTTTGGTTGGTATAAATAGGATTACTCTCGTCTCCATGAATGATCACTTCCTGATGATTCAATTCGAATTTCATTGTCCCAACAACAAATTGTATGAGGCGGATATGTCTAGCACTTGAAATTCAACATCGAACCAGGTCGGACCCATCTGCAAGCATAGATTGGTTTCCCCAATTGTAGCCCTTTGAGACCCATCGAACGCCTGCACATTCATAGTCCCTGCTCGTATTTCATGCAAACCTTTACCCAACCTTTTCAGAGTTTTCAGCGGACAGATGTTGAGGCTAGAACCTCCGTCTATCAAAACCCTGGCAATAAATTTATCCCCGCATTGTACACTGATGTGCAGCGATTTGTTGTGGCTTAATCCCTCTAGTGGAAATCCGTCTTCATGAAAGATGATCTTGTGGCTCTCCAGTACTTGCATTACCATGTTGTCCATCTCCCGACTGGTAATATTGTTAGGCACTTAAGCTTCATTCAATACCTTCATCAAAGCATTCATATGCGCCTCAGAATTCTACAGTAACGATAGGATGGATATCTGAGCGGGAGTTTTGTTCATATGGTCCACCACAGAATATTCCCTTGCTTGCACCTTTCTCCAAATATCATCCGGGTCGGGTTAAATGATGGGTCTGTTTGACAGCATCTTCTTTACTCGTTCCTCCCAAATTCTCGGGTGTAGAAATTCTACCGGTACTGGTCATCCTTGTGTCGCACCAGATTCTTCCATTTTTTCTTTTTCTTTCCTCCTGGCTTGTGAAACATAATCCCAAGGTACGGCATTGGAATTAAAGGGCGGTGTGGATGCTACCATCATAATGAAGGGTGCAATTATTTCTACTTCAAATGGAGTAGTTGCAGCTGCATGTGTTGTCACTTCAATTTTGAACGGAGTTGATGCGGCTACCTCAACTTCAACTGGTGGCTGTATCTGTACCACAATAGGAGTGAGGGTGAATGCAGGTTTCTTAGGATCATCCCCTTCTCGAATAAGTCCAATTGACCCTTCTGGATCCTATTATTATCAGTCTTTATCACATTTACTCCTTCACCCCTATGATCCGGAAGAGGATTGTTGCAGACATTGGGTGTGTCCTCGTTTTCTTGTATGACCTTGTTATCAACCAATGTCTGGATTTTGTCTTACAAGGTGCGATATTCATCGATGGTATGTCCTTTCATGCCGGAATGGTATGCACATGTTTTGTTTGGGTTCACCCATTGAGAAGAGTTTTCCATGGCAACAACGGGAATAGGGGTAACATATCCAACAACTTTTAATCTTTTGTATAATTGGTCGACGGGTTCAACAATAGGGATGTATTGTCTGGGTGGCCTGCGATCAAAGTTAGGTCTAGGCGAGTGATAATATGCTGGTTGGGTGTTATAAGTGTGGTAGGTAGTGGCGGGTTGTGGATATCTGGGAGGTGAAGGTTGATGTGTGGGTGGAGGTGTTTGGTATGTGAGTGGAGATTTTGGACCTTGGGCTACCATCATGTCCCCTACTTCTTTCTTCTTTGATATACCCGTTGACTGCAATGCTTTGTTTGTAGCCTACAGCGCCTCAAAATTTGTCACTATCCCGCTTTTTCTTCCTTCTTCAATTATTTCCCCTAGTTTGATGTGTCGGAGAATTTGTGATTCTCATGACCATTTACCGTTCATAGTATTGTGGATCGGGGACCCAGACGAAGAATATGTTCATTTGTTCCTTCCAATTCCACCCTTACATTTGCAGCTTTTGACCTCCGCTGAGTAGCATACTCGCGGAAAGTTTTCGTTGGTTTCTTCTTTAGGTTCGGTATGTAGAAGACGTCTGGTGAATTCTCTGTATTAAACCTGAATCAGTCTATGAAGTCTGATTCCATGCTTACCCAAATAACCCACTTCTTGGGATTTTGACTGATGTACCAAGATAGGGTGTCTCCAGTGAGACTTCTCATGAACAACTTCATGCAAATCCTCTCATCTTTCCCAACTCCTACGAGCTTGTCAAAATATGTTCTTAGATGCACCTTCGGGTCACCCGTTCCATCAAACATCTCGAACTTAGTTCTACGTCTAGCTGAATACACAATCTTCATAATTCAAACCCTCAATACCTTTACCTCCTTCGACACCCTGGACTTGGCTTGTGAGCTTCTTAAGTTCTTCTGCCATATTCTTGATGAGCAGGTCCTTCTCGGCGCATTCCTGTGTGTATTAGGTTGGTTGAGTGGGGTGAGGTAAGGTTTCCACATATATGGGGTTAGTTTGGTGGATACCGGGAGTTTAAGTGTAGTGGTGATCATTGGTTGAATTCTGTGGATCAGGAGTAGGTTGTGGGGTATTTTGAGGAGTATGGTAGGTAGTGGTTTGCGGGTACAGAGTCGGAAGGTGTTGGTGTTTAGTAGGATTTGGTACTGGTGGAGGGTTAGGATTTTGGGGAGGTGTTGTGTATTAATGAGGTGTGGGAAGCTTTTGTGGACGTTGGTTTGGTGTGTTTTGAGGGGGTACTGGGTTCTGGGCATTTTGCTGGTTAATATCCGGGACGTTTAAGGTGAGGGAGAGGTTTGCCAAGTTGCGGACCTGCTCAAGTTCCCCTTGCAATTCCAGTAATTTTTTATCCAATCGTAGAGACTAATCGTTTTGTGCCGGAGTACTCGACCGTCTGATGTTTCAATATTCTCCACATGCGCATCGTTATCTTTTTTGAAACCACTCATATCATCCATCTTAGCTTTTCCCTTACTTTTAGGATCACTCGGAGGAGGAGATGGTGGAGGGCCTTTAGATCTAGTATGATATAATGATGATGCTAGTATGCATGAACCAACTTTAGGGGATGAGAATAATCAAAATAAAGAAAAAAACAAAAAGGTAAACAAGTCAGCATGGGATTTTGAAGAAATGTTTGCAGTATTTAAACATGTATTGCGGAATTATAAATTCGCGTCCTAATTTGGGGACCTCGTCCTGCCCGAAGTAGGCATAGCGACACGTAGATTTGTAGAAATTTAATGCCGATAATTGCCTCATTTCATTAATGTAATAAATGATTCAAAACTCTAAAATGACAATAAATAAAGGAGCCACTAATGGCATTGTCTTATTACATTCAAATTCTAAACGACACTAGAAAAACAAGTAAGCAATAATTCTAATCTACTTGGTCCCGGAGGGACCTTCTCCAGGCTTGGCCTTCTTGGACCCATCAATTAGATTCCCCAGGTCGCGCATGTCCAGCAGCAGATACACCCTTGCTAGGTGTCCTTCTTCGTTTGCCTCTAAATTTTGATAGTCTACGACCTTTTTCCTCATCTTCCCTTCCAGTTCCATCAGACACTTCTCTAAATACTCCAACCTCTCCGTTGAATTCGTAGCAATTTCCCTCCACTCATTAATTTATTTTATGCCTACCTTGTGTTGTTCCAAATTGATAGCCTCGGACTCAAGGATTCTTTTGCGCAACCTCTTGTATTTCACTTGTGCTTTGGCAGCTTCATCTATGACCTTGTTTCCTCGATCAATCCCTGGCTAGACTATTCCTGTTATGTCATCATCCAACCATGATAGGTAGAAGTACCCATGACCGGCGTGATACCGATCTGGCTCAATGGCATCCTTTTCCACAATAATTTTCAAATGCCACATGTGTTGAGCCTCACATTTGTATGGAATGGCATCATCTTGAAAATCTGCTTTGTAATGACTCATATTGGAGACTCGCGGTATGATTTGTTTTCTCCCATCTTGTCTCATGACTATGATAGGAACATAGGGATATATGCCCCTCAACCCGTTCAGCACCAAATGTGGAACTTCCTTGGACTTGCTGATGAATTCTCTAGTAGGGAACCACTTGAACATCTAATGGACCTTGTCCTCGGCCAGATCGCTGAAAAACCGTATCCAATCTATAGTGTTTTCCGGTTGTGCAAACCTATCTAGGACGAAAGTCATTCTTTTCGGATGATGGAAAGTTATGTGGTCATTCCATGGTCTTCGTGGAAATTCTTGGTGGTACTGTCCTCTTTGAAAATGCTCCAACAACCATATATGCAGCAACAAATTGCAACCCTCAAAATGTCTAAGCCACTTCTTGAACATTCCAAGGCTCGGTATATCTCTACCACGATCATTGGGACAATAGTGTAAGTCTGTCTCTCAATTCCTTCCATTAAAGTCTTGGTTACCATAGCCAATCGAGTGTGAATCCTGTCTCCTTGGATTGGAAATACTATCATACCCAAAAAACAGACGATGAACACAAAAACCCGATGATGAGTCCAGCCTAGGGATGTGATGGTGAATTCATCATGAAAAATACGGTAGGATTTCTTGTGCCCATATCGTTCGTAGAGGAAGACGAAAGGTATGTAGGACTTCTTCATGAAGACTAAAACTTCATTCTTTCATCGATCTATTTAACCATAGTTTATATTTTGATCTCGTAAAGAAATTTTTGGTAAAATAATTTCGCTTCCTGAATTTTGAAGCATGCTGTCAGAATTATTCTAACAATTGTCATATATTTTTGGCAAATCCTGGTGATCACCATATGAAAATTTCTTGTGATTTCCATATCATAACAACAAACTTGGTGAAATCCCAATTTCTGACGATTGTCGTATTTTTGCAAATCTTGGCGATCACCATATGAAAAGTTTCTGGCGATTGTCAAGTTTTGTTGCAAATCCTGATAATCGCCATATGAAAAATTCTGGCAATTACCATATTTTGGTGACAAATCCTAATGATCGCCATATCAAAAATTCTGGCGATGGCAAGGAGCGATACTATTTTCCGAAGACTTTTCTTACCGTAATAAAAAAAATAATAGTGGCACCGAAATGTCCTATTTCTGCCATTCTGGATTGCAACTTTAGCAATCGAGAGGACACTTAGATTGGTATTAGCGTTCCAGTTATATTTAAACAAAGAATAAATGTAATAGTGAAGTTTTTAAGAAATATATAATCATAATTTTATTCAATATGCACGGTTGCACTTATGAAAGGTTAAAAAATCAATAAACATTTTATGTTAAAGTTTTTTACTTCTATAATAGTGTAGATGGAGATAGGTAGGTAAAGATATAATATGGATTACCTTAATGGGTGTCAAACGGGCAGGGTTGACCCGTTACCGGACCGGCCCAGACCGGTTGAAACCCGGACTGGTACATAGGGGGCGGGTGGGCTGAGTTACTGGGGTTAGGGAGGTTGGTCCGTTCATATTTAATCTACCGGTTACCCGGACCGGTCAACAATTTTTCCTGTAGAACCGGTTAACCGGCTCGGACCGGTTTAACGGCTATCTTTCAAAAAAGAAAAATCTTAAAGTTGTTTAGGACCGTTGGCAACGGTCAGCTGGCTTTTGGTCGTTGCCCAACGGCTGGAATTGCACAAATAGCCCTTTTTGGGCAATGTTTTTAAAAAAATAACACTTGTTGTAATTACTGATTTAGCCCTTTGAAAAAACTATAAATACACCCCCCTCTTCTTCATTTCTTCACTCATCTCTTATTTCTCAAACTCATAGTCTCTCATTCAAGTTAAATCATGCCCCGTGATTCTAGAGTGCGCTCATATGTTTGGGAACACTTTGAGGTGGTAGAAGAAAATAAAGAAGTTTACAAAGTAAAGTGCAAGAATTGTGGTCTAATCTTAAATCTTCGTCCAAAGTGCATTAGCACAGGCTGTTTAAGGAGGCATATGAAGATTTGTCTTGAGCGTTCTCCAGAAATTCTTTTGATTTTAGACAATTTGTGTTATTTAATATTATTAGACGTATTATGCTTAATGTTTTAGTTTGTTAGATTAATTTGAAGTATTATTAATTTATTATGCAATGATAAGTGTAAGTTTGAACTTTAATTTGAAGTATTAAATGTAAACTTTAATTTGCAAGTTTGAACTTGCAAATTATAAGTGCAATGTTTTTCCATCTTCATTGTATTCTATATTTCTATTATCTTAAAATTTAAATTCTTAATGATATACTCAAATACAAAAAATTTAAAATCTTTGCATTCTTTATTCAAACACTATTTTTATAAGATTATTTTTTTGTTTAAATTTTTACGATAGTTATAACAAATACAAAAAAAAAATATAAAAAAAAAAAATTTAACGCTAACCTGGCCCGGCCCCTTTGACCCGTAACCCTTACGGTTCAATTTTTATCCGGATGGACCCAGACCCGTTAAACCCGGTAAGCCCCAACCCGTAACCGCCCGACCCGACCCACCCGTTTAACACCCTTACCTTAACCATATCCCTAAAAGATAGTATAAAATAAAAATTATGTTATTATTGTTTAAAAAAATCCCTAAAAATAGTATTAACAAAGAATTATGTGAAAACTCTTGGTTGTACCATTGGTTGGCTATCTGAACACTCACTTTGTTGCAGGATTTGATTTTCAATCTTGTAATCCATTTCCCCTTCTATCTCCCCCTCCATCAATGTATAATAAAACAAAATTTAAAAAATAAGAATTATTTTAAAAGAAATTTTTGTAAAAAAAAAAAAAAAAAAAAAAAAAAAAAAAAATATGTTGAAGTAAGAATTACGTGATTAATAATTGGTAACAAGCTGATAACAAATGGAGCAGTAAAAATAGTTCTTGTCATTCAAAAGAACTCCTAGTAGTTATTTGAAATTTTGAATTACGTAAATACGATATTAAGGATGTAATATGAACATTGGCATACATGTTAATTTCCGTCCAAGAAATCAAGAAACCTATTTTTCTTAAACCCTGTTTCCTAAACCTTTGTAAAATCTGATTGGACAACAGCAACCCCTTTTTCTATCCTAATTCGGACAACAATTACTCCCTCTCGTCAATATAATATCATACTCTATTCCACATATATATACCTATCAGCTTTTCACAATTCTTTTCTCTGTTCCAAAATTTATTTACAATTCTATATATACTCTCTTAACTTGTATTGTTACATTTATTTCTAACAATCCCTTTTATCTACGTTTCTTGGTTACTTTCTTGCTATTCCATTGGGGTTGCCATGGCAATCCTGAATCAAGAAAACTCTTCTTGTGGTGTTTTTACGGAGAATGAGTTGGGGTTGGAATTTGTGTATGATAATTATGGAGATGATTGCTCAATATTGGAAGAAATTGTTCGCATTGAAGAAGAAAGTAGGCAGAAATTGCAAAGACGAAATCTTGAACATATAATCTTGTATCTTGTTGAAGAGTACGAGAAGGATGAAGCCTTTAAAAGAAATCCTTATGTTTGTGAACAAGCTGTGGATCATTACTACTATCTGTTGCCTAGGGCTAAAAGAAGCAAAGGATTAAGAAAGCGTCCTATTGCTTTGGCTGTTGGTTGTCAATCACAACTAGAGAAGAAAAGCCAGAAAATTAGAATTTCTAAAATTACCCGAGTAGTTGATAAAGAAAAGGTTTTGATGGAGAAAAAGATGGTCATTGACCCTGCAGGGAGTTCCAGTGTTAGTGATTTAAAGACAACAAAATATGTGCACGAAAAGGTTAAGAGAAGTGAAGATTTGTTGGATGAAAAGCAAAGTAAATTGGAAAATAGAGAGAAAAAGAGAAAAAGAGTTGAACCTCTGGTAGTGCCAATTGAAATGCCAGATGAGTTGAAGGAGAAGATTGAAAATATGGGTGTTGAAAGTTGTGAAGTGAAACTGGTAATTCAGAAAGTACTTTATGATACAGATTTGAGTAATAAGCATATGCGAATGTCAATTCCTGTGAAGCAAGTGAGGAATAAGGATTTCTTGACACCACAACAAAAAATTGAGTTGGAGATGAGGGACATCGAGTCCAACAAAAAGAGGAAGATTCAGTTCAACTTAATCGAGCCATCACTTGAAGAAACAAAAATTCATATGGCAAAGTGGGACATGAACAGAAGTTCAAACTACGTCTTGTTGAATGATTGGATGGCAGTAGCGGAAAGGAATAATCTCAATTCTGGAATGATAGTGCAACTCTGGTCATTTAGACAAGATTTGGTCCCGTGGTTGGCATTAGTTTTGGTTCCTCATCAAGCTGCATTGGAGGGTTAATTTGATTCACGAATTGTCTTAGACTTATTAGTGTTGTACTAATGAACTTCACTTTTTTGACACTAATTCTTTATTTTGTTTGCACATTGGAAGTGTATAAAATTCAGTCTTTTAGAATAAGCTTCTTTATTGCTTCAGTTATCAGTTGGTTTGTGTTCAATTCTAAACGTGTGCTGAATGTAAAAGCAACTTTAGAATTAATTAAAAGCTGTTTTTAATTAATTAAACTTCCAAAAAGAAGGACCACAGGCATTTGAGAGATTGGTTTTCCCAACTCTAATCTATCTTCCTATCCTTGGTGTAAAACAAAAAGAAAAACAAGTGTACAACTACGTCCAACCTTGGTAGACATGATTTGTGTGCGACTTTCTTTGCTTCCCGGTAACAGCAATCCTGCACCTTAATACCTTTCCTCTTTACTATATCTCTGGTTAACAATTCTCCATGGCTCCTGGTCAACACATGAGAATCTAGTCCCAAACCAATGAACACATATCAGGTATTGTTTGGACGGGTTTTGCCTGTTTTCTAGTAGTGGCCCCAATTAAATTGAGATCCCCATTGCTATCATGAATGATTCCACCAGCTCCACAATTCCCTTCTTTACGACTTCCATCCGTATTGAGTTTGTATGATATTTAGAGCAGGTGGCTATTTTGCAACTGAGGTTGTAACGTGATTCTTTGAAATTTTCGGCTGACAAACGATACTAGAGCATGCTGAATCAGAGAAATTGTTTTCTTTGTTTTTAATGTGAATTTGAAGCAAGCAGCTTGGTTTAGTGCAGTGCCATGGGGCACAATGGCATTCTCAGGCTATGTTGCTGGAGCTGCATCAGATTTCCTAATCAAAGCAGGGCCTAAGCGGTGCTCTAGAGTCGTTAAAAAGCGCTAAGCGCGGAATAATTGGTGATTATTATTATTATTATTAATTCAGGAAGATGATATATAAACAAGTAAAAGAAAAATATATGAACAAATAATGTATGCATAAAAATGTAAGTAAGTTGGATAGTCATTACTTTCTTCTTCTTCTTCTGTAAAACAACAAATGATGTTAGTTTAAAATAATAAAGTTAAGTAAGCGAAGACAATAAGCAAGTAAGCAAGCAAAGTATGTGATACATTTCAAAGCTTAACAAATAATAGCGCGTCCTAATATAAGGGATCTCTTTGTGCCAGAGGTAGGCCTAGCGTCTATTAAGGGACAAATATGTCATTATGCATCATTCCATAGCTTTAAATTAATTAAACAATTCTATTTTTCAAAAAATATTAATAATAATGATGATGATAATAATAATAATAATAATAATAATAATAATAATAATAATAATAATAATAATAAAGTAAATGAATTGTTTAGACCCTTCTTTTTTTTGTAAGAAAGTATAATAAAAGATGTTTCGTCATGTTTAAACTTCTCGATGTTACACTCGATTATGTCATTTGAAAATTTTCATATATATCATCGAAAAATTAGTCATGTTCCATTACCCAAGATTTAATTAATTTAGAGCAAATGGTCCACATAATTGGCGTGTTCACCCTTCAAATAATGCACATATGTGATAAGATGTCACTTGGGGTTGAAAACCCACTTGGACATTTAGGTGAGGTTAACTAATGATTTAATACACCTCGGGTATTAAATCACCTAAGGTTAAAATGATCCATGCTCTTAAAAGGATTGTGGTTTAGCTCTATCTTAAGTTGACTAAGAGTGGGTTTTCTAGACTGGTCTTCTCCCAAGCGGACAACTTAAGAGTGGAAAATCGTGACTTTCGATTGCACCATTGATCGAATTACCCACAAACTTCCCCCTAAAAGGTATTTTGAAAAGTGCACGGCCGCAAACCACGTAACCGCTTGGTGTGTGCATAGTGTGAGTTTTTCAGGAGTGGATGAAGTGAAACGCAATGACAGTTTATATATAAAGCAATAAGAATTGATAAATAAATTCATGTAAGACGATTTATCACGTAAAGGCAATTCAACTAAACGTCATAAACAAACACTAACACATAAATAAATTTTATTATTAACCTAAGTTTGTTATGGTTTAGAACCTAGAATCCCCAGCAGAGTTGCCATACTGTTATACCCCATTTTAACACGGGTCAAACTAGAGTATAACATATTGGTAATTCTGAAGGTTTAATTAATTAAGAGAGTCGCCACCTAATTATTTTAACGGTGAATTAGGACACCTATCTACTAAATAATGGTTAAAGTAAACTCTGTTTTTTTACGGTCTACTTAGTTTTAGAAATTCTAGGTAAGGGTTCTAGATATCTCAAAAGGAAGGGGTAAGGCACCTTTTCTAAAACTAAGCAGACCGTAAAAAAGCAGAGTTTACTTTAACCATTATTTAGTAGATAGTAATGGTTACCGACCAAACTTAGGTGAATTAATTTTTAAAAACTAAGTGGCAATAAGTATTTGTATAGAAAAAAACGTTTGTCAATTGAATAAAAAAAAATTGTGCATAACGTTACGAAGAAAAAAGTGAGTCTTTCAATATTGTAATGTATACATACATAATTGAGAAAGAAAATTACTTATTTGAAACTCAAAAAAAAATGAACAATTTGGATTTAACTTCTAGGAAAATATTTAAACCCCACAACCTTGACAAACCCAACGAAAATCCTTCTTCAAAGGTTAGGACTTACCAAAAAGTTTTCATATGTAGATACTTTAGAAATCATCCCGTTTAACTTAAAAATCTTGTGGTTACGAAAGTTTAACACAAGGCCATTAGAAAATAATTTGATAAAAAGGTTTTGAAACGCCAGTTTAAAAACTGATTTTAATTTCCTATATTACATGCTATATTTATGTGATTAAGACAATACCAAATCGATAAAATTAAAGATTTCACATAATTACACATACTAAGCTAACACGAATTTTAACATGTAATCCCATAAATTTGAGATAAACTCAAATCACACAAGTAAAGGTCAATAGTACGAATGATAAAGGAAAGAAAATGAAAGGCGCCATAGGCGTCCCCAAGCGTTTAGCTTGTTTTTCTCGCTATTCGGTGCTCTAAGGAATATGGTATGCAATGACTCCATGGGTCCACTACGAGAGTCTCGAATTAAGACTCAATTCGCTCCGAGTGTATATGCAAAGAAAAGGAAAAATAAAGATCAGTAAGCAAGCCTTATACAACTATACATTGTATGGACAATAAAATGCACCAAATTAAAGAAACGCATCAATTCACAATTAATAAGAACAAAATAGTCATCAATGTAGCATTTGGTTAATTACTCCTTCATAGTAGTACTGCCTATTTAAGCTACTGAAAATCATGAACAATATGCATTAAAATAATCTCCTACAATATGCTTTCTGACGACGTCATCTCGAGTAGAAAAAATAAGGCGTTTGTCGAAAAGCAAAACATTATTCATAGATAGAGATCTTAACCATATAAATTAACTTTCTAATATCATGGCAAGTGAATTCTACAGAAAGCAAGAAAGAGCAACATACATAAGATTCACAAGAATGTGCATATTTAACTTATAATCTCGACTAAACAATCGAGTTATTCCTAAAATAAGGATCACAATGACGCAGACACTTAGTAAACAAGAGTAGTAAGTATTCTCCTTTCTTATGGTCTTTGAAATTCATCCAGATTCCTAGAAAATTAATTTCTAGTTATGATGAAAGACAAACGCATTCAATAGCGAGAAAATTTAAGGAAAAAGATAGAGGACCCTTTTAGTCATTACGCCAATTAGACAGATTCCTTATGTAAAAAGTTCCATCCATTGGCATGATATTTAATAAATCTACGAGAACTTTGTGATGACCCAAAAGGTCATCTTATGTAAAGTTAATTATGATTGTGTTTCGAGGTCCTGAAAGCCTCCGTTAATCTCACTTCGATGTGCGTGCGCAGCCCGGGCGCGTAGCCGGGAAGCCTTTATGTGAAAACTTGATAAAGAGTTGAATTTATGATAATTAATTGAATAAAGTTGACTTTGGTCAACATTTTTGGTAAACGGACTCGGATCCGTGATCTGACGGTCCCGGAAGGTCCGTAGGAAAATATGGGACTTGGGCGTATGCCCGGAATCGAATTCCGAGGACCCAAGTCCGAGAAATGAATTTTTAATGAAAATTATTTTATAAAAATAATAAAGACTTATGAAAATGAACCCCGATGTGAAACCTGTGCTGACGGGCCCGTATTATGGTTCCGGAGCCCAACAAGATTAATATATATTAATTAAGTTATCTGTGAAATTTGGTAAGAAACGGACTTGATTTGACGGGTTTCGGATCAAAATGGGAAATTTAGAGTTAATGAAATTTTGAGAAATCTCATAGAATTTGAAATTTGTTTGGAATGTGATTTTTTTGTTCCCGAGGTCCGAATGAGATTCCGAGATCGGGGATAGTTCCCTTATGTCATTCATGACTTGTCTGCACAATTTGAAATTATTCCGAATAGTATAGACCGGTACGGTGCATTGAAGTGAATTCTAGAATTTCAAGTTCTTAAGTTTTGATTCAATTTGGTTTTGGGGTTGAATTCTGAGTTTCGTTATTGTTTTTCATGTTCCGAGAGTTCGAGCGAGTCCGTATCACGAATACAGACTTGCTGGTGCTTTTGGACGGTGTCCCGAGGGGCTCGGGTGTGTTTTAGATCCCCGGGATCTAAGTTAGAAAAAACAAAAATTTCTGCTATCTGGTTTCCTTCTCTGCGATCGCAGAAGGTGGGTTGCGATCGCGGAGAAGGATTTTGCTGGGCTGTTGATTGTTCTCTACGATCGCAGAGGTCTGGGTTCCACACCTTCGCGATCGCAGCCTTTTCTTGCGATCGCATTGAGTCGCATCTGGGCCCGGTGAGTTTGTTCTTCGCCATCGCAGGACCTCTGCCGCGATCGCAGAGGTCCGGCCAGCTGGCCTTCGCGATCGCAGAGGTATGGCCAGTTGGCCTTCGCGATCGCAGGGCCCTTGTCGCGATCGCAGTTAAGGAATCCCTGGGCAGTGTTGTTAAATACAGAACTTAGCATATTTCCTCCATTTTCATCTTCCTCCTCGAGTTTTTAGAGAGCTCTTCAAGGAACCTTCCACCACTGTTATTGAGGTAAGTAAATTCCATAGTTTTACTAGTTTCAAACATTAATTCCTAGTTAAATTTCCTACTAAATTATCTAAAATCATAGAATTAGGTAGTAATTTTAGGGTTCTTGAGGATTTTGTGATTTTCCATTTTAGGCCATGAATTCAAGTAGAAATCACACCTTAATGATCCTTAGGCTATGGGTGAGTGATCTCTTCGAGAATATTCGGAATTTGATCATGAGGGACCGGGGTTGGAAGTTGGGAATTCTTCAAGAATAGCGATTTTATTGAATAACTAGGATAACTTCCCGCTTTGTGCATGCATTGATATTATTGTATACCTTTTGGGCTAGTTGCGAGTTCTTGGGTGTAGAGTTCGGAGTTTCGGGCGCAATTGTGGTTCGAGGGGTAGATTCGACACGAGGTGAGTCTCCTTTCTAACCTTGTAAGAGGGAATTTTCCCCATAGGTGATGTATATGCTATGTGTAAATTGTTTGGGGGCTACGTACGCGCCAAGTGACGAGAGTCCGTACGTAGCGGCTATTACTGTTATGTCCGGGAAGTTAGGCCCACATTATGCCTTGTATGCTTTCTCGTAATGCCTTATATGCTTTTCTCGTAATGCCTGATATATTTTCCTTGTAACGCTTTATATGATTTATTGTGACGCCATATGTACTATGAGATTATGTTTTGTATAGTGTTGTTCCTCTGAGGCTTATGGAAAATTGTTGAATGGCAAAGAATTTATTATGGAAAGTAAGTATTGTGAAATATACGGGATCGAGCCGTACGCCACGGCAGTGTTGAGGAATATTTGAAATATATGGGATCGGGCCGTACGCCACGACAGTGTTGAGGAATATTTGAAATCTATGGGATCGGGCTGTACGCCACGGCAGTGTTGAGGAATATTTGAAATATATGGGATCGGGCCGTACGCCACGACAGTGTTGAGGAATATTTGAAATCTATGGGATCGGGCTGTACGCCACGGCAGTGTTGAGGAATATTTGAAATATATGGGATCGGGTCGTACGCCACGACAGTGTTGAGGAATATTTGAAATATATGGGATTGGGTCGTACGCCACGGCAGTGTTGAGGAATATTTGAAATATATGGGATCGGGCCGTATGCCACGACAGTGTTGAGGAATAATTGTGATATACACATGGGATCGGGCCGTACGCCACGGCGAGTTTAGAAGGTACCTTATGGGAGCGGGCCGTACGCCACGGCAGATCTAAGAATTTGTGATTATTGTTTCGTTCGGTGGTCTTACCCTTGAAAGTGCTTTATTGTTTAGTTCAGTAGTTGTTTGGATTTCTGCTCCTGATATGTACTTGTTGCTTATTTCCTGACATGCCTATTGTATTTCATTATATTCTATCATATGTTATTACTGTTAGACCTTAGTCAGTATCGAGTCGACCTCTCGTTACTACTTCTTCGAGTTTAGGCGGGATACTCACTGGGTACATATTTATTTAATATGTACTCATGCTGCACTTTTTTTCTTTTCTATACTTGACTGTACAAGTCCGGAGGCTGGTACGTCTGATTATCAGACCGGTGCTAGATATTGATAGCGTGGTCATACTTCACGGTGAGCTGCTTTCCCGGCGACTTCCTAGCAGCACCCTGGAGTTCTTTTGTTATATTNGATATTGATAGCGTGGTCATACTTCACGGTGAGCTTCTTTCCCGACGTCTTCCTACCAGCACCCATGAGTTCTTTTGTTATATTCTCTGTGTGAACAACTAATTTTTGACCATACTAAAATGTTATACTATTTTAGTGTAAATATTCCTTTTTAGGCCTAATATTGATGTTTTACGCTTTTATCTTACACTTAGTAGATTTTATTTAATTAAAATAAATTAATAAATAATAATAATACTCACATATATATATATATGTGTGTGTGTGTGTATGGAATATCTTTTAATTAGAATTTTAATAAGTNAAGAAAAAGCAAACAAAAAAAAAGGAACGAAAGAAAAAGAGATAAAAAAAAGAAAAAGCAAACAAAAACAAGGAAAAAGAAGACGACAACAGAACACAAAAAGAAGAAAGGAAAAAAGGAACTGACGGGAAAAGAATAAGAAAAAAGGAAAGAAGAAAAGGTAAGAAGAAAGAAAGAGAGAGTCGGAGATTGAAGCGTCGTTTCAGATTTTGAGTTCGCGGATTCATAAAAGGTAACAATTATGTTCTTTGGCTGGTTTATGAATGTGTGTTTTTTGCAAATTCTATTTTATCTGTTCCTTACCTTTAGATTTTAATTCGAACCTATTATCTTGCCGCAATTTTCATGTAACTTATTCTTCATTTAGGATTAAAACTTTTTTTTTATTTCTTCGTCATTGAACTAGCATCCCGGTAACTAAGTTAGTGATAAGTCTGGTGTAATTTAATTGTACTTACTTTGAATAGTTTTAGAATTGGCTCATATAATTTCTAGTAAAGGCAAATTACTTGAATGTGGTAGGATCCCATTAGTTCAAAAAAGAATAAAGTTAGTATAAAGTTACATGTTCTTACAATTGAGTTTTAACACAAGCATTGTTCTATTTCATGTATCTATAATTTAATATGGTGTTTAATTAAATAACTCAAACAGTACCCAAAAGCATAAATCCAAAATATTCTGATAATTCTTTGGTTTATAATTTTGTCAAGATTTTTTTAGTTTAGTTAAGTAAAATACTCTCATTACTTTGGTTCTACCACATGGTTAATATATTTTTTTGTCTTAATTATGTTTACATTTTTAAAACTTCAAAATACATTGTTATATTTAGTCATTCATTTTTCCAAATGATTCATATTTAATTAGATAAGAAATGATAACGCTGGCATCATTAGTTCATTTATATAACTTTATTTTTTTATTAATCTTTGAGATGTCATGGCATATAATTCAACGGACATAATTTTATTTCATGTTAATTTGCCGTGTATCGGAATTAATATAGCTCATTAGTAAGTGGAACAATAAGGGGAATAAATCTGGTTTTAGAGTCAGCTAAAAGAAAGTGAGCCTAAATGGTACTTCAGGCTTATTCCATTAGTTAAAAATATAGAAGCGCAAATAATTATGAGGGAGCATGAACTAATTCAAGACTTGTTCCAATAGTAAAAATAATAAAAAATACAAATATATATCTCGAATCTAAAAGAGACAAAAATAATTGAAATATTCTAAAACACTAGAAAAACTTAAATGTACTTTAAATATTAGTCCATGTGTTCATACCCGAACCTTGGATTGGTACGATTAAGTACTAAAAGGATCATGTGCGCATTTCGCGTCTTGATGCCTTTAAATGTCAAATAATTATGTTTTAACCATTTGTACATTTCGTACCTTGGTTTAACATCTAAATTCCAAAAAATATACCTTGTGTGCGTATCGCATCAAGGTCAAAACAATTGATAAAAATATAATAATTAGTTAAGCGGTAGTAAACAATCAATAAAAAACAAGAATAACTAAAAATTTATTTAAGCCTTACATGAGTCAATAAAGCGACCGTGCTAGAACCACGGGACTCGAGGGGTGCCTTACACCTTCCCCTCGGTCAACAGAATTCCTTACTCAGTCTTCTATTTCGTAGATCATAAATTAGGAGTCAAATCATCCTTTTGACAAGGGATTCAATAAAGGTGACTTGGAACACCAAAACTCAATTCCAAGGACTCTAAATAATAAATAATCCCTTTTCAAAACGTCACTTTAATTGGAAAAACTCTTCTAACTCAACCACGTAATAGGGTTGCGGCACATAAAAGAGGTGTGACAGCTCTGGCGACTTCACTGGGGATATTAATAAGAATTCGAGCTTTATATACTGATTCTTGTTTGGCTTTTATCATGTTTTATGTATTATTGTGTTTGGAAGCCTAATGTGCTATTTGTCCCTTATTTATCGCTTTAATATTTATTTGAACTGTGATATAAACTGTATCCTCTCTCGCACCCCTCTGAGTCTTCTGATAGGTAGTTATGTTGTGTTCGCCTACCAGCATCACAAAATTTCTGTCTTGAGATAAAACCAGTTAGTCTACCAGCTTCTGGTGAAGGATTTAGTCACACATGTTTAGGCGGGAGAGCCTCAGCTAGCCAGTGATGTTCTACTACTGGTGACGTTTGACGCTCCTCGGCTCGGGTTGTCTGTCCGGGTAAGCCAGGTCTAGATACCATCTCTTTAAGGATTTGACAACTTAGAAGAACAAGCCACAACAATGAATATCCCTAGTAGGCTACATTTTATTTTCATCATGTGCATTGGACTTAGGGGACTTGGCACAGGGGCCGGGTCCGTCTAGGACAGGTACCAATTTTTCAGACCAACATGTTCATTTTTCTGTGCTACATATAACATTCTTTGGTAGGCTTAACTGAAATGTTGACCGGCTTTAGGATAGATCGATTAAACAGATGAGAGAGAGAGAAAATTTCCTCCAAGTTTTCATAAAATACCTCTTTTTTTATTTTAAAAAAAAACAATTTGAAGGGTTCTATTATGTAAAATCATAATTTTCTAAATATTATTTTTAATTATTTTAACCGAACTACGCGGGTCTGATTCTCACCGTATGTGAGATACGTAAGCAACCTTCATCTGGTCCGCCCCCCTTTTCAAAAATTCAAAAATATTTTCTTTTAATATCTTCTCAAAATCCAAAAATATTTTCGTTCTTATTTAGAAGTCTTCTTTCGAAAATTTTCAACAAAAAAAAAATCAAAATTCAAAAGAAAATTTCTTTCTTCTTTAGAAGTCTTCAAAAAAAAACTAAGACATATTTTCTTTCTTAGGAGCATTCATTGTCTGAATTTTATAGGAGTAAGAGTTAGTTTATTTACTTTATTCCAGATTTCTTGAACTACGTAATGATCTGATTCATGTGGCGTCATGATACGTGGGCAATCTCCATCGGATGCGATCATAACCATAATTAATCTGGAAAAAAAGATTTTAGGAATAAATAAAAAATAAAGAGGGAAAGAAAAGAGAATGCTAAATTCAAGATGAAAATAAACCGATAAACCAATAAGCCGGGATGAAGCATGAAGCCTGTCGAACTCATTCTAGAAATGAAAATGGCATTAGGTGTGTGACATATAATATGTGATTAATATCTGCAAAATACCTAACTCTAACACGTTTGTTGTTTGTCAAAAAAGATAAAGTTAAACAGAGGTGGTTGGTTTGTGGTTTAAACTGGCAACTCACCCTTACAACACGAGATCAAAAGGAAAAAGTAGCATGACAAACAACAGTGAGAACGAGTCAGATAATGATGATATCCATGGACAATTGATCGAACAAAGTTCGAGATTGGTTGAAGAAGTTAGAGTGTTGAAGCAACAATTGGCAGAGATGTACCAAGCTTGGGCAAATGGACATGCACCGCCTCCACTACCCATAGGGACTTCGGATAATCTTCATAATGTGTCAAATCTGAATCAAGTGCCCATCTCCCTAACAAGTAACCCATTGTACCAACCTAGATTCAGTCCGAGCATTAACCTCCCCACTATCCCCAGTACTTCCATTCCACGTCCTCCAACCGCACCCCTCAGAAATGACCCACATATTGTACTCATTGCCCCTACTTTCACTGTTCCTCAACCAGCTCTTGCTCAAAAGTTCAACCATGATCCGCAACTGAATGCTCATGATGCTCAACATTACTTCCCAGAACTAACTTTCAAGGTTCAAGATTCATACAAGCATACTCCTCAGAACATGTTCCCAGTTGGGATCGAAAAGCCTGACAAGAATAAGGAAAAAGAGGAAATGACTAGAAAAATGAAGAGCTTGGAACAAACCATGAGAAACATACAGGGTTTGGGAGGTCACAAGAGTGTGTCATTTAACGATCTACGCATGTTCCCCCATGTCCATTTGCCACCCGGTTTCAAGACCCCCAAGTTTGACAAGTATGACGGGCATGGTGATCCCATCGCCCATTTGAAGAGGTATTGTAACAAATTAAGGGGAGCAGGAGGCAAAGAAGAATTACTCATGGCTTATTTTGGGGAAAGTTTGACTGGAATTGCTTCAGAATGGTTCATAGATCAAGACATCTCTCACTGGCATGTTTGGAACGACATGGCTCAAGATTTTGTCCAACAGTTTCAGTACAATATTGATATAGTGCCAGACCGCTCCTCTCTCGTCAACATAAAGAAGAAACCAACAGAAAACTTCAGAGAATATGCAATCAAGTGGAGAGAGCAGGCTGCTAGGGTCAAACCACCAATGAAAAAAGCAGAAATGATTGACTATTTTCTCCAAGCTCAGGATCCTGATTACCTCCATTACATGTTGGCCTCTATTGGCAAACCTTTCGCTGAGGCGATTAAGATCGGGGAAATAGTTGAGAATAGCATGAAATCGGGCAAAATTATGAGTCAGGAAGCCCTTAAGGCTACCACGCAAGCAATTCAAAGCGGGTCAGGCAGTTTCGAAAACCGGAAAAAGAAAGAGGAAGGATCCATGATGGAATCCAGGTTCGGAGGAATTCAGAGAGAGGTAGTTCCTTCTTATGTGCAGTTCCAACAAGGACAATCCAATTCTTCTCAACATTACTATCCACCTCAGGTTCCCCGATACTCAGTTCCTTCACAACAATACACAGTGTTTAATGCTCAGGCTTATGCTAGGCCTCCCAATCACCAGCAATGGCGGGCACCGATCCCACAAGGCTCCCGTCAACTTCGCTCGAATTTTTAGGCATCATATAATCCTCGTCCCCGACAAGGATATGTGAGAGAGGAGGAGCCAAACAAAGAGTTCACCCCAATTGGAGAATCGTATACAAGCCTATTTCGAAAATTGATGCAATTGAAGTTGATTGAACCTGTCATGCCGCGTTATGTGAATCCAAATTCAAAAGGTTTTGACTCAAATGCAAGATGTTAGTATCACTCTAACACCCAAGGTCATAGTACCAAAAATTGTTGGACATTAAAGAAATCCATTAAAAATTTGATTGAAGCAAAGGCAATTGTGGTGACAAACAATGAGGATACTCCTAATATCATAAACAATCCACTCCCAACTCATGATAATACACATTTTATTGGGATGATTTATGATGATTGGGATTGTAAGCAGTCTGGCAAGATAGAGATGGTTGTTGGAACCATATGGCAAGAACCAAAAGTGATAGTAAGCCCGCCGCATTTGGCACCGTTGATTGTGAAAGGTGCGAGTTCAAGCTTGAACTTGGCAGGTTCTGGAAAAACCATTCTCTATGTCCCTGGAAGCACAAAAAGGGTTGAGGTTTAATTGGGTGGGCCAAGACTTTACATCCCTGGGGGCATTCAAAAGATTGTTCCAAATAATGGTTTGAGAAATATAACAGATCCAGTTGTGATCCGACCTGCGGCACAGCTCCCAGTGATAAACACAAAAGCTATTCCCTGGAACTATAACAAGACTGTCATGACATACAAAGGAAAAGAGATAGTTGAAGAAGTAGATGAAATGGGGGGCTTGACCCGCTCTGGAAGATGCTACTCGCCAGAGGAACTGAGAAAATCTAAGCAAGCCAGGGAAAGTCACTTGCCAGTGAAGGAACCCATTGCAGAAAAAGAAGCGGAGGAATTCCTTAAGAAGATGAAAATGCAAGACTACTCAATCATTGACCAACTAAGGAAAACCCCTGCTCAGATATCTTTGTTATCTCTGCTTTTGCACTCAGAAGAACATCGCCGTGTGTTGATCAAAACTTTGAACGAAGCATATGTCTCAGAAAAGACAACGGTGAATCAACTAGAAAAAATGGCTGAAAGATTCTTTGAAGTGAATAAGATTTCTTTTAGCGATGATGATTTGCCTGAGGAAGGGGCTGGGCACAATAAAGCTTTGCATCTTATGGTCAAATGTGAAGGGCATTACGTAAAAGGAGTCATGATTGACGGAGGCTCAAGTGTAGATGTATGCCCTCTTTCTACTCTACAACAGCTGAACATTGACACTAACAGAATTCGAACTAGTAGTGTCAGCATCAGGGCTTTTGATGGTTCTAGAAGAGACACTATTGGGGAAATCGAACTCACCATGACAATTGGCCCGGTTGATTTTAACATTGTATTTCAAGTGTTGGATATGAAAACTTCCTATAATTTTCTTCTGGGAAGGCCGTGGATCCATATGGCCAGAGCTGTACCATCCACCCTACATCAAATGGTCAAGTTCGAGTATGGCAGGCAAGAAATTATTGTTCATGGGGAGGACGACTCATCCGTCTATAATGACCCGTCCATTCCACGTATCGAGGCTAAGGAAGGATGTGAATCCCTCATATATCAAGCATTTGAGGTGATTGAGGTGGACCGATTGGAAGAAGGAAAACCAATTCCGCATCCCCGTCTTTCAGCCACATCTATGATGGTAGCTTCACTAATGTTGAGGAGCGGTTATGAACAAGGAAAAGGATTAGGATCCTCTCTGCAGGGAATTGTGAACCCCATTGCTCCCTTTTTGAAGAAAGATACATTTGGCTTGGGTTTTAAACCAACATCAGCTGACAAAAATAGAGTTAAGGCCAGCAAAAAGAATGGTTGGAATTTGTCCAAACCAAACCCTCACATCGCCTACTCTTTTGTCAAGCCACATTTTGAAGAAGTCCAAAATCTTTCTACCCAGGATGACGTTGATGAAGCCTGCCAGGGTCTCAAGGATGTTCTATGAGATCAATATGGTTCAAGTTGGCGAGGGACCTAGCCGTGCAAGTGTTCAACTGATTGGTCCAGATACCTCGCTCAACAACTGGGAAGCAACTCCTCTTCCCATCAGGAAGGGGTCTTGGTAGTCTGTTTTGTTGCTTTTTCGGTATTTGGATTATTTTAAGGGTTGTAATCCAGATCTTTTAGTTTAATTGCTTTGCGTTGATGTTAATCCTTCTATCCTTTCAAATTCAATGAAATGAAGTTCCAGTTTCATAGTAAAATTCTGTCTTTTCATTTCCCTAATTTTGTTAATTTCTTATCTTTTTTTCAGTTTTTTTAATGTTGGATTTCAAAACATGACATGCACGCGGAATTCATGCCCAGGCCTTAAAAAGATGTCTAATCTCGAAATAATGAATCAAGAAGTTGAGTATGATGAAGATGAGGCTTTAAAGGAAATAAAAAGGGAATTGGATCAATTTGAGGATAAGCCTAAGCCTAACTTAAATGAAACCGAGACAATTAACCTGGGAAGTCCTGAAGAAACCAGAGAAACGAAAATAAGCATTCATACTGGACAAAGGACGAGAGATGCCATAATTCAAGTTTTGTTCGAGTATAGGGATGTATTTGCTTGGTCGTATGATGACATGCCGGGTTTGAGTGCCGATTTAGTGGTTCATAAGCTTCCAACATATCCTAATTTTCCACCAATCCAGTAAAAACAAAGGAAGTTTAAGACAGACATGAGTGATAAGATTAAATAAGAAATCACGAAGCAACTAAATGCAAATGTGATCAGGGTCGTCAGATATACCACATGGTTAGCAAATGTTGTGACAGTGCCAAAGAAGGATGGGAAAATCAGATATTGTGTTGACTATAGGGATTTAAACAAAGCAAGTCCAAAAGACAACTTTCCCTTACCCAACATTCATATCCTTGTTGACAATTGTGCTAAACATGAGATCCAATATTTTGTGGATTGTTATGTCGGATATCATCAAATTCTGATGGATGAAGAAGATGCATAAAAGACCGCCTTCACAACTCCATGGGGAACATATTGTTATAGAGTCATGCCATTTGGTTTGAAGAATGCAGGGGCAACTTACATGAGGGCCATGACTACCATATTCCATGACATGATGCACAACGGGATTGAAGTGTACGTTGATGATGTGATCATTAAGTCCAGAACACAAGATGACCACGTACAAGACTTGAAAAAGTTCTTTGAAAGGCTACGAAGGTACAATTTAAAACTCAATCCAGCCAAATGTGCATTTGGAGTTCCTTCTGGGAAGCTTTTGGGTTTTATAGTTAGTCGAAGAGGCATTGAGTTAGATCCATCAAAGATAAAGTCCATTCGAGAGCTTCCTGCCCCAAAGAATAAAAAAGAAGTCATGAGTTTACTCGGGAGGTTGAACTACATCAGTAGGTTCATCGCACAGCTTACAACCACATGTGAGCCTATTTTCATGTTGTTGAAAAAGAACTCTGCTATCAAATGGACACATGAGTGCCAAGAAGCTTTTGATAAGATCAAAGAATATTTATCAAATCCCCCTGTTTTGGTACCGCCGGAACTTGGTAGGCCTCTGTTCTTATATCTGTCGGTAATGGATAGTTCTTTTGGTTGTGTTCTGGGTCAACATGATGCCACAGGCAAAAGGGAACAAGCAATCTATTATTTGAGCAAAACGTTCACCACTTATGAGGCAAAATATACTCTTTTAGAAAGGACATGTTGCGCCTTAACTTGGGTCGCCCAGAAGCTTAGGAATTATCTCTTGGCTTATACAACTTACCTCATATCCCGAATGGATCCCCTGAAGCACATCTTTTAGAAGCCGATGCCAACAGGCAGATTGGCAAAGTGGCAAATCTTGCTCACAGAGTTTGATATTGTTTATGTCACTCGTACAGCCATGAAGGCACAAGCTTTGGCTGATCATTTGGCAGAAAACCCGGTTGATTATGAGTATGAATCTTTGAACACATACTTCCCAGATGAAGAGGTTAATTTAGTTGAAGAAGCGGTCCAAGATGACAGTCAAGTTTGGAAACTATACTTTGATGGAGCGGTCAACATCAAAGGCATAGGGATTGGGGCAATTCTTGTATCACTCATAGGGCAACATTACCCTGCCACGACGCGACTTCATTTCTTCTGTAAAAACAACACGGCAGAATATGAAGCTTGCATCATGGGTCTGAACATGGCAATAAATCTAAATGTGCACGAACTGTTGGTGATGGGAGATTCAGATTTGCTTATTCGGCAGGCTCAAGGTGATTGGGAGACTCGAGATATCAAGCTCATTCCATATAGACAATGTGTGGAAGATCTTAGCAAAAGGTTCAAGTCCATCGAGTTCAGGTACATTCCCAGGTTTCACAATGAATTAGCTGATGCCTTGGCCACCCTGGCCTCAATGCTTCCATATCCGGGTAATACTCGCATTGACCCATTGGAAATTCAAATTTGGAATCAACATGGTTATTGCAATACAATTGAAGTAGAACTAGATGGTGAACCATGGTACCGTGATATTTAACAATAACTGAAAACAAGAGAATATCCGCAACATGCTAATAGGGATCAAAAGAGAACTATTAGGCGACTCTCTAATGGTTTCTTTTTGAGTGGGGAAATCCTATACAAAAGAACTCCGGATTTGAATTTGTTGAGATGTGTGGATGCCAAAGAAGCTTAAATGATTATGAATGAGGTGCATTCGGGAGTTTTTGGTCCGCACATGAATGGGTATGTTCTAGCAAAGAAAATCCTTCGATCAGGATATTATTGGCTTACTATGGAGCGAGATTGCTTTCGTTTTGTCCGCAAGTGCCACCAGTGTTAGATTCACAGCGATTTGATTCACTCGCCTCCTTCAGAGTTATATCCTATGTCGGCTCCTTGGCCTTTTGTTTCTTGGGGAATGGACGTTATTGGCCCAATTGAGCCAAAAGCTTCAAATGGGCATAGATTCATTTTGGTTGCAATTGATTACTTCACCAAATGGGTGGAAGCTATTACATTGAAGGCAGTCGCCAAGAAAGCAGTAGTAAACTTTGTTCACTCCAACATCATCTGTCGTTTCGGTATTCCAAAAACCATAATTACAGATAATGCTGCTAACTTGAATAGTCATCTGATGAAGGAGGTATGCGAACAATTTAAAATTGAGCATCGCAATTCTACTCCTTACCGGCCCAAAGCAAATGGAGCTGTTGAAGCTGCGAACAAGAACATCAAGAAGATTCCTAGGAAGATGGTCCAAGGGTCTAGACAATGGCACGAGAAACTACCTTTTGCTCTTTTGGGATACCGGACAACTGTCCGTACATCAGTTGGCGCAACGCCCTACTTGTTGGTTTACGGCACTGAAGCAGTCATACCTGCGGAAGTTGAGATTCCCTCTCTCCGAATCATTGTTGAAGCAGGAATTGAGGACACTGAATGGGTCAAGTCCCGATTGGAACAATTGAGTTTAATTGATGAAAAGCGTTTGGCAGCAGTTTGTTTTGGTCAGTTATACCAACAAAGAATGGCACGCGCTTATAATAAGAAAGTGCGCCCAAGACAGTTTGAGGTAGGACAACTTGTTTTGAAACGTATCTTTCCGCACCAAGAAGAAGCAAAAGGAAAGTTCGCCCCGAATTGGCAAGGTCCTTACCTCGTCAAGAAAGTATTATCAAAAGGAGCTCTACACTTGGCAGATATAGAAGGAAAGGTGACTGATATATCTGTCAACGCGGATGCGGTCAAGAGATATTATGTCTGACATGACTCTATTGGGGCATTTTATACTTAGCATTCTTAGGTTGAGATGACGAAAGGCTATCATTCTCGCTACCCAAACACTGGTCAACCCTAGTTAGCCCTTTGAAGCCTTGTTTATATTATTTCTTTGTTTTCCCCTCTTATGGAACCAATGTACTTAATAAAAAAAAGTCAAAAAAAAATTCAAAAAAAAATATCAAAAAAAAGAATATCAAAAAAAAAATCAAAACAAGTTCATGTTAATTGAACTACGTCCGACCTGATTCCGAAAGGATACGAAGGCAGCCTCACTCTTGGGTTCGGTCACACTAAAATAAAAATCCACATTTCCTAGTATTCAAAGAAATTGGGCATGATTTTATTTTATTTTTCGATGGTTTTTCCGTCAAAATGGTTCCAAAAGTTGTATTTCAGTTTAATAGTTCCTCTTACCTGTCCCTATTAAGACCTTTTGATCAACTTTCGAGAATGCTAAGTTAGTATGCTACGGGTGATGCTTCAGCCATTGTAAAGAAAAAATAAAATAAAATGAGAGAGTCTTATTGGTGAAAACCTTCACGGGCACTATAAGACGATAGTGAGTTGAGAGAAAGACAAATGATAGAGTCTTATTGGTGAAAACCTTCACGGGCACTATAAAGCGATAGTGAGTTGAGAGAAAGACAAATGAGAGAGTCTTATTGGTGAAAACCTTCACGGGCACTATAAGGTGATAGTGATTTGAGAGAAATACAAATGAGAGAGTCTTATTGGTGAAAACCCTCGCGGGCACTATAAGGTGATAGTGAGTTGAGAGAAAGGCAAATGAGATAGGTCAATTGGTGAAAACTCACAAAGGGCATCGTTGATCGATTAAGGTCTTCATATATCCAGGCACAAGCATGGTTAGGACAAAGAACTCAGTTTCAAAGTGAAATTTACAATGAATTTTGAAATTTAGACGGTTCAGATGGATCGGGCGTCTAGTCCAAAGTGCATGTTATGTTAATTAAAGTCAGCATATTCCTCCAGATAAGTCCTTTTTCATTTTTATTTTTTTCTTCTCTAAAAGGTATACTTCTCGATTAAGTTGTAATACCTATTTTCTCACCTTCTTGTTTTCTTTCGTACTATTCTTTTCGAGTCATCTTCAGTCTAATTTTTCAAAGCAAAGAAAAGAAAAGGCCACAAAATTTGTTGCAGTTTCTCGGTTATCTGAAGCAAAACTTTCTGGGCACGAACATGCATGGGCAAAGGCATAAAGCCATCTTTGATTTTTCCTGACAAGCAAAAGGCTTGAAGGACTGAACAATGTGTCAAGGGTCGACAAAAGTTACTCGGGTAAAAGTTGTTCTGGGAGCAAGGTTGTTTGCACCATAAACACAAATGGTGATAGGCACAAAATACTCAGGTTTTGATTTTGAGTAAAGAAGATCTCCAAAAAGTAATGACAAAATCTCCTGGCAATTTGTACGACCATCGATGAAGTCAGTGTTCCTAACAAGTGTAATGGACGCAAGGTCAAGTCACTCAAGAAATCAAGGCCACAAACTTACCACCATTTTAAAACTAACAAATTTTTCTTTGTTCAAAACAGGAACAGAACAATTTTAGGAAACAGTTCGTGAAAAGACGAACACCACCAAGTGAAGTTCTCAAATCCTTAGTTTTCTTATGATATACAAGTAATCATGTTATTCTTAGTTTTATTATAGGGAATCAATACCCTATCTTCAACACAGGGTACCACATCCTCTGGTCACATTACTTTTTGCCTACATAGGGCACGACATTCCCTAGTAGAATCTCAGTGAGCCATGAGCCTCACCTTATCGTCAACACAGGGTACTACATCCCTTGGTTGCATTTTTTATTGCTAACATAGGGTACTACATCCCCTAGTTGCATTTCTGTTTGCCTACATAGGGTACGACATTCCCTAGTAGCATCTCAGTGGGCCATGAGCCTCATCCTATTTCTAACACAGGGTACTACATCCCCTGGTTGCATGACTTTTTGCCTACACAGGGCACGACATTCCCTAGTAGAATCTCAGTGAGCTATGCCTCACCTTATCGTCAACACATGGTATTACATCCCCTGGTTGCATTTCTTATTTCTAACATAGGGTACTACATCCCCTAGTTGCATTTTTGTTTGCCTACATAGGGTACGACATTCCCTAGTAGCATCTCAGTGGGCCATGAGACTCATCCTATTTCCAACACAGGGTACTACATCCCCTGGTTGCATGACTTTCTGCCAATATAGAGTACGACATTCCCTAGTAGCATCTCAGAGAGCCATGAGCCTCATCTCATTGCCAATACAGGGTACTACATCCCCTGGTTGCATTTTTCTGCCAACATAGGGTACGACATTCCCTAGTAGAATCTTAAAGAGCCAAGAGCCTCATCTTATTTCCAACATAGGGTACTACATCCCCTGGTTGTATTTCTTATTGCTAAGTTAGGGTACGACATTCCCTAGTAGCATCTCAAAGTGCCACGTGCCTCATCTTATCGTCAACACAGGGTACTACATCCCCTGGTTGTATTTCTTATTGCTAAGTTAGGGTACGACATTCCCTAGTAGCATCTCAAAGTGCCACGTGCCTCATCTTATCGTCAACACAGGGTACTACATCCCCTGGATTCTTGCATTCTTGTTAACACTGGGTATGACATCCCCCATTATTTAAAAAAAAGTGTCTCTTTCAATTATTTATTTTTTGCAATAGCAAAGATAGTTTAATGTGTTTTCAATAACTCACAAAAAATTTCTAGTGCAAACCGGGGCAGAAATTTTTTGTTCGATTTGTTAGTTTGTGATGGCTTGTAGGTTTTTTTGCAAAGTATGGATTGGATGTGTAAAAATAAGATTCCGGCTCTTGCCAGAGAAAGTAGAACGTTTGATCTCAACACCAGCCGCAAGCAGCTTTGACAGGATGTATGCAGATGATTTCAAGATCCATCTTCTTATCACCGGATCAAGAAGCAAGCCTGTAAGAATATTCCATAGTCTTTTATATCGGAGAGCATCAAGTTTCAGTCTAAAGTCAATAGGAGAAGCAAGTCAAGAATCAAGACAAGACTCCAGATGGCATTTGGATAGGAATTTTGTAACTCTTAGATTTCAGGAGTATGTAATTTTCTTATCATTTGATGTAATAGTAGGAATCGTGGATCGGAACCTCGACGGAACTTCACTCGATACTCCCTCTAAGAATACTCCATCACTCTTCTTGAACTACACGTGACCTGATTCCCTTATAACCCAGGATATGTAGGCGGCCTAAAACCAAGGCTCGGTCACATCCTTTTCTTTCCTCTTCTCTTCCTTGTTAATAGTGAGGTCAAAAATCAGTCACCGTGTTCATTTTCTTTGCCTGAAAACTCTTCATGTTTCCAAGCAAAGAGGGGCATGCTGTGAACAACTAATTTTTGACCATACTCAAATGTTATACGATTTTAGTGTAAATATTCCTTTTTAGGCCTAATATTGATGTTTTAAGCTTTTATCTTACACTTAGTAGATTTTATTTAATTAAAATAAATAAATAAATAATAATAATACTCACATATATATATATATGTGTGTGTGTGTGTATGGAATATCTTTTAATTAGAATTTTAATAAGTAAACAAAAAAAAAAGGAACGAAAGAAAAAGAGATCAAAAAAAAAAAAAAA
>ML255786.1:0-11054 GCA_005239495.1 Nicotiana undulata
GAGAGTGTTTTTAGGGTTCTAAGGTCTGAATATACTGAAAAAAATGACTAAAAAAGGGGTTGAGGCATCTTATATATATCCATATGTCTTAAACCGCCTATGTGGGTCCCATAGAGAGCTGCTTGGCCCAGTCTCGCTAAAACGCGAATATCGCTCTACTACGATGTTGTATAGATGAACGATTTAATGAGTTGGAAACTAGACTCATAGATCTTCAATTTGGTTGGTAGATCATCCAATAATTCCAAGTATATGGAAAGAAAATATCAGTTACATTTGACCCAATTTTCAGCACATTATGAATGTAACTTGTGAAGACCTTTGCCAACTTTTGTTCCACAACTTGCTTTACTTCAAAACGTAGCACACGACTATCACACGACAAAAATAAATCATAGAATAACCTCCTTATAATGTTAAGAACATTGTCTCACCCTAAAGTACATGTTATAACATCCCAAACTTGTCGACCTTCAACGAAACTTATTTTCTTCAATTGGTTTAACTTCTAAGATTTCCAACCCTCTTGGTACTCGTTATTCATGATCTTAAATATTTGTAACCTCCAAGGTAACATGATTAACTTACTTTATAGTCTTCTAAATATAATCTTATTTCCGAGCTTACATCAATTGATTTACGACGTACTCTCACGTACGAAAACATGGGGTGTAACAATCCTCATCTTTTCACAGCTTCATGTATGTCTCTATACTCGTTCGAGGATGAACGATTGTTTTAAGAGGGGGAGGATGTGACAATCTGGCCGATTGTTTTGAGATTTATAGCCCCCGATCCCCTATCTACTGGTTTCCCCGTGTCTTTTTCTACTTATGTGTCTTGCCGGGAGGTGTTGGTCGTGGTTTCAGAGTGTTTTGAGACACTTAGTCCCTAAATGGAAGCTTAAGCCTTAGGACTTGTACCGTGGTCGGAACTATGTGAAGATGACTACGAAATGGAATTTCGTCGGTTCTGTTAGCTCCTATAGGTGATTTCAGACTTAGGGGCGTGTCCGGATTGTGCTTCGGAGGTTTGTAGCTCAATTAGGCTTAAAATGGCGAAAGTCGAAGTTTTGGAGATTTTGATTGTTTGTGGAATTTTTGATATCGGGGTCCGATTTTGATTTCGATTCCGGAAGTTGGAGTAGTTCCGTAAGGTTGATTATGACTTTAGTGTAAAATTTGGGGCCAATCGGACGTGGTTTGATAGGTTTCGGCATCGATTGTCAAATTTGGAAGTTTCAAGTTCTTTAAGTTTGAATCGGAGGGTGATTTGTGTTTTTAGAATTGTTCGATGTGTTTCAAGGGCTCGTCTAAGTTTGTATGGTGATTTAGGACTGGTTGGTATCGGAGAGTGATTTTGTGTTTTTAGCATTATTCGATGTGTTTCGAGGGCTCGACTAAGTTTGTGTGGTGATTTAGGACTGTTTGGTATGTTTGGTTGAGGTCTCGGGGGCCTCGAATGTGTTTCGGTTGCTTAACGGATTGGTTTTTAGACTTATGCAATTTTTGAAGTTGCTTGTTTTTGGTGTTTCGCACCTGCGATGAGGAGACCGCAGGTGCGGGATCGCACATGCGGTGGACCAAGCGCAAAATTGGAAATTGGAGGCCTGACCAGGGATTGCAGGTGCGAGGAGGATTCCGCACCTGCGATGCCCGCATATGCGCTTATGGAACCGCATGAGTGGTGAAGGACCGCAGAAGCGGACAATGTTCTGCATGTGCGCACACGCAAGTGCAGCCCCCATTGCCGCATATGCGGACCCAGCCCTCATAAGTGACTTTTGCACCTGCGATGGAATTCCCGCAGGTGCGGTTGAAGGCTCGCAGAAGCGATATTACTTGGAAGAAAAGAGGGATTTCGAGGTTGATTTCCCCATTTTGCTTTTGGGAGTTTGAGAGCTCAGGGGGAGACAATTTTTCGAGGCTTCTTCAAGGAAATTGTTGGGGTAAGTGGTTCTAACTCGGATTGGGTTATATTTCATAAATATATCGTCATTTTTATCGTCTAATTAGGGATTTGATGTGGAAATTTAGGGACAAATGGTAGAACTTCATAGGCTATAATTTTGAGTTTTGGAAGGCTAGTCGGATTCGAGTAATTCTTGTATGGTTAGACTCGTGAGTGAATGGATGTTTGTATTTTGTAACTTTTACCCGATTCCGAGACATGGGCCTCGGAGACATTTTGGGGTGATTTCCTAATTTCTCGTCTTAGCTTAGATTTCATTGACTAGATTGGTTTATTATAGCTATATAGATGGTATGTAATTGGTTTTGGATAGATTCGGTCCATTCAGAGTCGGATATTCGTTGGAAGAGCATTGTTATTAATTGATTGAGCTTGCTTCGAGTTAAGTGGCTTGCCTAACCTTGTGTGGGGAAAATTCCCTTAGGATTTGGTACTGATTTTACTATGTGATCGCCGTGTACGTGAGGTGACGAGTGCGTACACATGCTATTTGTTGAAAAACCTGATTTTTACTGAGTAATTTCGTGTTTTTACCCTAATTAAATGTTCTAGCATGTGTAGTTACTCTGTTAGCCTAAAATAACATGTCTATGTGCCTTAATTGCTTAATTGAATTCCTATTTCTTTTCCCAATTTGTACTTAGTCTAGACCATAGATTCTGTTGTTGTTCTATCGCTTGTAATTGGTTACACTGTGTATTTACTTTGGGACTACGGGACGGTATATCAGGAGATCCTCTTGCATATTTGCTTTTAGGACTACGGGATGGTATCCCCGGAGATCCCTCTGCACATTTACTTTTAAGATTACGAGGCGGTACCTCGGGAGTTCTCCATGCACATTTACTTTTGAGACTACAAGGCGGTACCTCAAGAGTTCTCCCTGGATTTTTATCTTTGGGACTGCGAGATGAAATCTCGGGAGATCCCCTGTCGCATAATTTCGTGTACTGTTATATTATTTCACTATGTTTTCCTTTGTTGAACTTTAGTCTCTTATTATACTACTTATTCTCATGTTTTCTTTATTATTATATACCGGTGGGCTCGATCTGACCTCGTCACTACTCAATCGAGGTTAGGCTCGACACTTACTAGATACCAATTGTGGTGTACTCATGCTACTCTTCTGTACATGTTTTGTGTGCAGATTCAGATGCTCGTTATTAGCCACAGTATCCGTGAGTTTGAGGTAGCTGTTGGAGACTTCAAGGTATATTTGTCGCGTCCGCAGATCTCGAAGTCCCCTTCTATTCTTCCCTGTGTCAAACATTTCTTCTGTATTTGTTTTTACTAGACTTCGGTGTATAGAGATGTTATTTACTTCTATATCTTGTGACTCATGACATTGCGGGTTTTAGAATAGCTGTGTAAGTAGAGTTTGGTTATTGTACATGCCGAGCGGAATCGTTTTGTTTATTTAGTATCTATTGCAAATTTGAAGTCAACTTTGTTTTCCGATATTGGTATTTTTGTGAATTGTTAGGCTTACCTAGTTGTAGCGTCTAGGTGCCGTCACGATGTGGTTCGGGGAGGGGGGGGATGTTTGGGTCGTGATAGATAATAATTACACGAGTAAAGAGTCAACAAACGGAAACATAAACTAAAGTATCACTGAGTAAAACTTTTTCAAAAATAAATAACGAAACCATAAAGCTAAGTCTACGTTCCATAATTAAAGTAAAGAGTCAACAAAATACTAAGGCATCACCTTTCGTGATTTTGCTATCATCCTCACATATAATGTAAAGATAATTGCACGACATCACTCTTCGTGTTTTTACTCTCATCCTCGCATTATAATGTAAAAATAATTGCATGACATCACCGTTCGTGCTTTTACTCTCATCCTCACATATAAAATAATAAAAAGAGCGGAAACATCCTACGTACATATCCTCACGTTCAATCAAGAAATAATATCAATATATAAAAAAGGCACAAAAGCACCCTTCATGCACAATCACCCTTTCTCACAAGCACGACAACACGCTTCATGCATTTCACTTTTTCTCACTAGGTAAACACATACAATACACTACAAAGCAAGATGAGAAGCAGATTCAACCTCAACAACAATATTTGAACACAGCTCGTCATATGAGAATCTTCCAACAAATAGAACCAACAACCAATCAAAAACTTAATGATCTCAACACCAATATATAAATAATCTCAATCATAGAAAATAACATAAATATGACAAATTAAATAATTAAACAACCTATCTAAAGCATGGAAGACATAGTACACAAACAACTTGGCACAATTAAGGATAATTCTACCCACATGCTTATCACATGGACACCACATATGCACATGTCACCTTACATATATGTCGCTCCCAACACATAGTTCACATAGAAAATAAACCCGATTCTACCTATTTACCTAAAATCAAGGTTAACCAAGACACTTACCTCTTTTCAGAACACAATCAACAATCCGGCATGGATTTTCCTTTAAAACAAGCCTCTAAACCAATCGAATCTAGTCAAAATAAGCTTTAGAAGCTACCTCAAATTAAAAATGCTCAATCTTTAACATAAATGAAAAGGTCAACAAAAAGTCAACTCGGGCCCACATATTCACAATCCAAAATTAAGATCAAATTTTGATTATCATTTCATCCCCGAGCCCAATTATTTGATTTATTTTGAAATCCGACCTAAATTTGAGGTCTAAATCTCAATTTTATTAATTTCCCAATTTGTACTTTGAAATTCATAGATTTGATGATGAAATCCAAGAAAAAATTAGTTGAAACTGAACAAAAACAAGTTATGTCTACTAACCTATGAATTTGGGAAGAAATTACTCTCCAAAAATCGCCTATATGGGGTCTATGTAACGACCCGGTCGGCCGTTACGTAGAATATGCATTTATATTTACTGTTACTGTCTTGTCATAGGTTGGTTATACTATTTATGATGTATTATAGTCGGTTGGCTCGGGTTCAGAATGGTTATAGTGAGAATTGAGTCGTTTAGTCTCTAAAAATAGCTTTATAGTTGGAAAAGTCAATTGAGAGTTGACTTATTGGTAAACGACCTCGGAATGCGGATTTTATGGTTCGGATAGCTTCGTTAGGTGATTTGGGACTTAGGAGTGTGTTCGGAATATTTTTGTGATGTCCGGTGTAGAATTAGGCTTGAATTGGCGAAAATTAGTTTTTGGTGATTTCCGATCGACAGTGGAAAATAAGCTATCGGGGTCGGAATGGAATTCCTGAAGTTGTAACAGGTTCGTAATGTCATTTTGGATATGTCTGCAAAATTTTAGGTCAACCGGATGTGTTTTGGATAGTTTCGGCATCGTTGGTGAAATTTAGAAATTTCAAAGTTCATAGGCTTGAATTCGATGTGATTTTGGTGTTTTTGTGTTGTTTTTGGTGTTTCGAATGCTCGACTAAGTTTTAATGATGTTATGGGATATGTTGGTAGGTTTGGTTGAGGTCCCGAGGGCCTCAGGTGTATTTCGGATGCTCAATCGAGCACTTTTGGACTTAGGAATAATGCTAGTTTTCTTGTGTCAGTGCAGCAGGAATTTGTTCATCGCGATCACGAGGAACGGCCCGCGATCGCGTAGGGTTGCATGAGGCCAGGGGTAAATTGTACAGCGCGATCGCGGAGAATGGGGTGCGATCGCGTAGCATTGAGGGTTTGTTCATAGCGAACGCGTGGGGTTAGTCGCGATCGCGTAAGGTTAGCAGGTCAAGTTTGGGGGCCACGCGTTGTTCTTCGCGAACGCGGTCAGAGGTCCGCGATCGCATAAGCCTGGGAGATAAAGATTCGCGATCGCATAGGTCTAGTCGCGATCACAGAGAGTAATTTTGGTCAGCTGGGAATTTGTGCTTCGCGATCGCGATGTGGGTCCCGCGATCGCGATGAGTAAAAGCCTGGGCAACATAAATTAAAACCCTCTGCGACCTTTGCCCACTTTTCCACCATTTTTGAACGAGAATAGAGCTTTTGAGCAATTTTGGAGGGAAATCGATTTTTCTTCATTGAGGTAAGGATTTTGGACCCCATAACTCGATAATATGTGATTAAGGACTAAATTAACATTGTTAAATTGGGGAAAATCAGTAGGAAAAGGTGAAGTTAGGGCTTGAGATTATGAGACCTTTTAGGGATGATTTGAGGGGTCAAACGGACTCTGATTTCAGAGTTATTCATATGTACGGACTCGTGAGATGATGATGATCGTTTTGGTATAAAATTTGTCGAGTTTCGAGACGCGGGCCTGGGGGTCGGGTTTTGTGCTAAAATTGATATTTTTCTATTGGAATTCATTCCCTTAGCATAATTTGATGTGAAAAATATGAACTTGATAGATTTGGAGCACTCAGAAGTTGATTCGAGTGGCAAGCGTGTTGCGAAATAGCTTTTCGGGCTAATTTGAGGTAAGTAATGTCTTTAAATCCTGTCCTGAGAGTATGAAACCCCGGACTTTACATGCTTTCACGGTTTTGGAGTGACGCACACACTGGATGACGAGTGTGGGGCGTGCACGAATTGGAAATTAGGAAATATGTTCCTTTTTAGGCAACTATTGAGTTGCGAAACCGCTTTTAAAGCCTATGTTCTATAGTATTACTATGATTTGATATATTTGGGCTATAAGCCATGTTTGGGGCCTAGTGCCGATCTGTTTTAACCCCTTGGGGTCTATTTTCCTGATATTCCTCACTTATTATATTATGATTTTACACTCAGTCCTTCTTGATAAATTATTTTGACACTCTGAGTTACTGATATTGTTCTTGAAATGAAATACTGTTTGGGTCGAGAACCCCGTTTTATTTATGGCCCGAGTGGCATGCTGAGAGAATGTCTGACTGAGTGAGGCCGAGGTCCAATATTGTGAGGATGTTATGATATGAGAGAGGCTGAGTGCCTGAGAGTGATTGATGCCATGATTTGGCTTGTTTATAGCGCTTGGGTTGTAGGAGCCCCTCCGGAGTCTGTACACCCCCCCAGTGAGCGCAGGTACCTACTGAATGCGAGCGCCGAGTGATGAGTGATTGGGAGGCATGAGTGACAGTGAGGTTGCCCGAGGGGCTGATGCTGAGTGACAGTTACTGAGTGATGGTGAGGTGCTGAGGGAATATTTCTGAGTGATGATTATGCCCGAGGGGCAGTTTTATGATGATATTTTATTGAGTTTTGAGTATGATTCGTTTCATCTTTCAAACTGATATTTTTGGGAGTTTTACTGGGAAACATTTGAAATTATACTTGTTTCAAGGATTTTTACGGAAACTGGTTTTCGAACTTATGTACACTTTATTGAGACTTGGCATTTTACTATTTTGTGGATTGGTGTATTTGTTGCTGTGTGTTTCTTATTCTTCAGACTGTGATTTATTTTCATTACTACTAAGTTGGCGTACTCATCATTACTCCCTGCACCTCTGTGTGCAGATCCAGGTACTGGTTCGGAGCAGTAGCCATCCGAGTTCGTTATCGTCAGCTTTTGGGATTTCGAGGTAGCTGTCCAGCGTCCACAGCTTCTCCATTTCCCTTCCTTTATTAGTATTAGTATTTTATTCCTAGACATTGTTTATGACATTAGCAGAGTTAGTTTTATTCTTAGATGCTCGTGATCAGTTGACTCCAGTTCTGGGGGATTAGTTTAGACTGCTGAATTATGTTAATGATGCTTACAGACTTAGAGGAATTTTTATTTACTTATTATGTTGGTATTTAATGATTTTTGAGGAATTTTATTAAAACAAATGTGTGGTTATGTGATGGTTGGCTAGCCTAGTTCCACGATAGGCGCCATCAAGACCTGTTAGGATTTGGAGTCGTGACAGTCTAGGATTCAAAATTAGTGTAAAATGAATTAAGTCCTGAAATCGTAAATGCGAACTCTTGTCCGCAATTGTGATGTTCACAAAAGTGAATCACTATTCACAAAAGCGAAATAGATTCTAAACCTTCAGTTGTCGCAACTGCAATACAAACTTCGCATTTTCAAAATACCCACCTATGGAAAAAGCGATACAACCTTGCGAAGGCTATCCACCCCAGCCTTTTGTCGCAAATGGAATTCATTAATCGCAAATGTGATTCCCATAGAGGACCGCAGAAGTGCCATGTTCTTCAAAAATTATTCTTCCAACTCCCCAACGCACTGCACAACCCAAAAAGTCCATACCACGGCTCGCACCCTCAAACACGTTAGCCCACCTTGGCACCATGAAACTCAGGTTGTAGGTAAAAGTTTTACGGGGCCTTACAAACTGCCTAGGTGAGCTAGCATTTGCGAGGTAGTAGAACGAAATTGCGACATTGGAGGGGAAATAGGTAATTTTCCACAACTCTAGGGGAAGCCCGGGTTTGCATGTACCATCCCAGGGTTGCATTTTTTGAGGTTGCTAATGCGACATCTTCAGCTGGTTAAAGTTGAGTATTTCAGACTTTATCATATTTTTGAACCCTAGATTTGGTGAGGGCCGATTTGTGAAGAGGATTTTCGTACACAACTATTGGGTAAGCGATTTTCACTCGATTTTGATATTTTATCTTGATTTCTTATGGATATTTACATCATGGAATTTGAAAGGAACTTTTAGGGATTTTTTATTATGTTTTGAAAAATAAAATTTTAGGATTTGAGAGTTGATTTGGACTTTGGTTTGAAAACTAATTACATACTTGGACTCGTGGGGTTATGGGTAGTCGCAATTTATCCCTTGACTCGGTTTTGATCGTGTGGGTCCGAGATTGATTTTTGTTGACATTTCGGTAATTGGGTAAAGATTGATGCTTTATTGTTTGAAATAGATTCCTTTAGCATTTTTTTATGTTACTTAGTCGTTTCGGGCTAGATTTGAGCCGGACGGAGGTGATTTTTATAGGAAAGACATTTTCGGAGTATTGAATTGGTTTGTTTAAGGTAAATATCTTGCTAACCTTGTGGGGGGAGGGGAAATTTCTTAGGATTTGGCCTTAACTGTTTATTCGTGTTATGTGAAAAATGATGTATACACAAGGTGACGACCATGTACACGGGTACTATGTGTCACTTATGATCAGATTAGATCATAGGCTATTAATATGCCTTAATTTGATGATGTATTTTATATGAAACATGCTTAATTACTTTATGGCTATGTGAACATGATCACTACAATTGTTTTAGCCGTATTAATATTTTATATGTTAAACACCCATCATCATTTTACTATTTTCATATCCTTGTGTGTCTTGTTGATAAATTATGAGCTTATATCTTTGATAAAATTTCAGCATCATTATTATTATTATTATTATTATTATTTTTTTTTTTTTTTTTTTTTTTTTTTTTTAAATAATTGGTGGCACATGTGGACATGTTGAGCGGATTGATTGGATATTGGCACGAGGTCTTTGTCGTGCAATTGTGATTATTGTTGTGCGCATGGGGGCAAAATAAGTGTGGTATTTTATTGAGTTGCCCACGTGGCGAAATAAGGGTGGTGATATGCGCATGTGACGAAATAAGAAAGGTATTTAGTTTTATTTGCACATGCAACAAAATAAGGGTAGCACCATCAATGATGTTATATGATGAATTGGAGGTGTTTCTCTTGATGTTGTTTATGAGTTGGAATGAGGTTTGACATTTTAATTATATGCATGTTTCTTAAAACTATATCTTGTATTTTTAATGATTTGTTAGTTGAATTTGACATGCTATCATATGTTCCAATTCTATTTGATGATTTATTGACAAAAGTGAATTCTTCTACGTTGAGTTGTTATCACATGTTCTAAAGAGATTGCTTATATTGTATTTCACTGTAGATTATGTTGCCAATTATTGACACATTGCACAAGTTATCTGACTCGTGAGTATCATATGATTTGAACCTCGTCACTACTTCACCGAGGTTAGTTTTGATATTTACTGGATGTCGTTTTATGGTGTACTTATACTACAGTTCTGCAAAATTTTGTGCATATCCAAGTGTTGGAGTGGGTATTGAAAGTGAGAGCTTGCATCAGTCGCGATGATTAAAAAGAGTATCGAATATATTTAAATTATTCATTTAGAACCCACTAAATTAAATAAAACTAGAGTTTCTACCTCTAAATTTTAAATCTTGCCTCACTAATTTGAGTGAAAGATCAAGTTATTGTCAAACTTTAGCATTATAAACAATCTACACTCTGTTTTCCTTTACCAAAAGCTGACATCTAGTTATTTTGGTCCTTATCCTATTGTGAAAAGGATATGTTACAAGCTTTTATTACAACCAGAAATCCAGATTTATCCTACATTCAACATATTCCAGCTCAAATTCTGCTGTGACATCCCTTACTAAGAATTTTCATCCTGCTATTGTTGATTTGGCTAGTCCTTTATACCCTAGTCCCAAAGTTGTGATTGGTAGAGATTGATTAAAAGGAATAATAAGGCAGTAGCCCAATGTTTGATAAAATGGAATAATTTGAATACTTCTTATGCTACTTGGGAGTTAGCTTCAAAACCTCTTCTCTTCTCTTCCTTTCTTCTTCACTTATTGTTTCATTTTTGAGATCATATACCAACATCCCGGTACCAGATAAATCATACCATCAAATTGTTTATATATCTCGACTAAGTAGAAATGTGAAAAACAAAAAAAGAATATATTGGTTTCTTAATTGTGATTGTGGAATTGGATTTATGTTCTTGTTGATTTTAAAGAATTGGAGGAAAGGTGAGACTAGCGATGGTTTTTTGGCTAGGGATTATAGGCGGTGTGGTTTGTTGGAGTGTAGGAGGTCCAAATATGGGGTTGTGGCAGAAATTGATTGGTTCATTTGAAGAGAGAATTTCACATGCTTGGAGTTTTTGAATGACTGCCAAAAACGTGATCCAGCTAGGGGCGTATACGGGGTGTTCATAAAAATCCGAAAAATCGAATTAAATCGATCAAAAAAATTGATACATATTAGGTTTAGTTTGGTTTTTGTTTTGAATTTTAAAACCGATCAGATTTGGTTTGATTGTGGTTTCAATAAAAAAGTAATCGAAAAAATCGAACCAAACCGACTATAAAAGTAGCTATTTAAATTTATTATATATATATATATATATATATATA
>ML255786.1:11119-55230 GCA_005239495.1 Nicotiana undulata
ATGTATATTTTTTATATAAAGTTTCTAAAATTTTATGGTATATATTAGTCATTTATATTTTTAGTCTAGTTCTTTGCTATTTAATAATCTAATTCTTTACCTTTACATTCTAGTTTAATTGATAATTTTTTTTTTCTAAGTATAATTTTTTTTATTTCATACTAAAAATAAATCGATTTTTAATTGAGTACTTAAATTATTCATCACTATTTTATTCAATTATCATCAATATATCTTGGTAAATGGTAAATTTCTCAAAGAGCAATTGCATTTATAGTGTTACGTTGAAAATGTAGTCGCCGGAATATGCGTTTGGTAGTGTATGTCCCATATTGAAGAAAAAACCCGATAAATAACCGAAAAAACCGAAAAACCGACAAAAACCGACTTAATTGGTTTGGATTGGTTCCAATATTCGAAAAATCGACTTACTTGGTTTGTACTTTTTTTAGGAAAAACCGACCCAAACCGAATCATGAACACCCTTAGGCGTCTATATATTTTGGAGCACAGAGCACGTAAACCCATGCTCTTCTCTATATCGTGTATAATAATGTTATATTTCTTAAAAATTACTTAAATATACATGTGTTCACCCATGCTTAAAGAGTCTCATGGTTCAATGCACCGAGTTAGAGGTTCAATTCTCTATTTGTAGTTATATATAGTGACCCCTTGTGTTTTAATTAAGTATTTTTTCATTGGTTTTTCATTCAAAATCCTTAAATGGAACACATTGAAATCCTTGATCTTGCTTTGTCATTGCAAAATTTATATAATTAAAACTGATAGATGTGATGATGTAGACGGTTTAATGATCTCGTTATTTTTTATATGGAGTATAGGTATATATATTAAAAATTACTAAAATTATAATTTTTTTTAATTTTAACCTATATTTGCTAGATGATAATAGGTCCAAGATAACATGATAAAAGATTGAACCTTCAAATATAAATTTTAGATTCACCTCTTTATAACGCTGCACACATTCTTGTAATCATGAATCCCCTTCTGTTATAGTTTGAGCATTGATCACATGTTTAGGACCTATCCTTAATTTATGTGTCAAAGTGAAAAAATAAGCTTAAGGACCCGTTTGGCTATAGATTTCTCAGGCAGCAAAGGTTCGAGCAGGATGGCGGTTAGTCTTCCTCGTCTCTTTCGGGTGGGCGGCGGGAATAGCTCTTCTAGCATCAGCATGGATTGACCAGAGACTGGGAGTAGTCGTCATCTTTTTCCATAGTAGTCATCCAGCAAGAAAGGGAAAGATCAGTTTCACTTGCTTGGTAACCTCTTTCCCGGTCAGAGATAGGAAAGAATCCAAAGCTTGCAAGGATGTTAGGCTTCGAACGCTGTTACCCTTTACCATTCTGTATAAATGGGCTATTCTATTTGTACAGATAGGGTGGAGGCTTTATTATTTTTAGATAATAGTAGATAGAAACAACGTTTGTAAGGAGTCCTATTAAAACCAAGAAATATATGCCAAAAGATATTTGTTTTTTTTGTCAAATATATGTTTGTTCACAAATTTTATCTACATCTTGGCAAATTTCCAACACCCAAAACCCAAATCCCAAATTCGGCTCAATAACTGGTTTTGGTCTAAAATATCACTATTACATTTTAAAAAAAATTCTCCCAAACTTTTGTATAAAAGAGCCCACCATTTATTATTTTGTAACAATGTTGTTTCATCTTCTCGGTCATCTGATAGTGTATTATGTAGTTAATTATAAAAATAATAATTTTGTACCAAATTTATTTATGTTTAGGACGATTTGCGATGATGTAATGAATGTTATTGATAAAAGTACTATTGAGTATTTATGATAGTTTTTAGAACTTGTGAGTATAAGCTAAGTTTCATGTTTTAAAAAAAAAAGTAAAATATGTTTTGAAAACATATGTTCAAACTCATTTTCATCTTCAAACCAAATTTCACCCAAATCAGATTTTTCAAAATAAATTTGGGAATCCATGACCAAACACTAACTAAGTTTAGGGGCTGCCAAAAGAGTAATTAATATCAGGGTTTGGATAACTAAGTCGATCAAAACCCAAAAGGTATGGGTCGGAGGAAAAAGATTCTTCAAGAATCACCACCCGTTGTAGGGGCTACAATATGGTTAAAGGAAAATAGTTAACTACTCATATTATACACTAAAAAATGAGTTGGATAATGAACTTTTTAAAAACGGGTCAAATATGGATAAGAACCATATTATCCATTTAGAAAATGAATAACCGGTGGGTCTAACTTTTATATTTGTAAAGACTCAAAACGGGGTTCCTCAAATTAGGAGATAAATAATTTTCCCAAAAGTGATTATATACAAGAAGTCATGTACAATATGATTATCCGCCGATTAACCCTTTTTATTCGTATTAAATATGGATTGAATCAATAATTTATTACTTTTTGCATTATCAACATTTACCCGAATGTTCAACAAGCCTGTTGCCACTCGTAACCCGTTGCATAAACACAACATAGCTGAACTCATAGCAACTAAATGCAACCAAAAGGCTTCAACATAGCGCCAAAAGAAAATTGAAACCATTATCTTCCACCCTTTTCACCATTAATAAGTAGAGCACTGGATTTTTGTCAAGGCAAAGAAGAAAGAATGAACACTTTCTGGGTTACCCTCTGTGCTTCTGTTATCGTCGCCCTTCTTTCCATAGCCTCACTTCCTTTTCTCAACAACAACGGCAATTACTTGAAACGTACATACTTATAAACACTTGCGTCTCTTCATTCTTTCTACAATTTTGAACAGTTTAATGATTCCTCTTTAATTTTCTTTATAAAATTTCATTTTCTTAGTTGCAGACTTGCGGAGAAGTTCAAGTGAAGTTGCAGATTTGGTAGTGACTAATGGGACTATTTACACCAGTGATGACTCTCTCCCTTTTGCTGACTCTATGGCCATTTCCAATGGCAGAATTCTCCACGTTGGCAACTACTCTTCTATAAAGGTCTTTATTCTCTTTTCAATTTTCCTTAGATTTACTTCTTCTACGATTACCATAGGATTGACTAGAAATCCCGAAAGCCATTGGTGCACAGTTTAAAACTCAATGGATATGAGCCCGACCCGCTCCTCTACAGTTCCCTACTTAGACAGTGTTCAAACCCGTGGGCCTAAGCGCCTCTATCCTTCTCCACTTCTGTTAGCACAGGATCTCGAACCTGTGACTTGTCCCTAACCCACACATCACGAAAGGCCTTGGGGCGAGAAAACATAAAACTTGTAATCCACTAATTTGTACAAATTTCCTACTAAGCCCAAATTGATAACTTCAATCCTACAAAATTGAAATGTTCCATTGTCATATTTGACTTCTATGGTATAGAAGAATTTAATAAAAGAAATAGTTATACAGTCAACCCTCTTTATAATAACCTGTTTGTTTCGATATTTTTTGGCTTTTAGAGTTAATGGCTATAACAACATTTGACATTTAAATATATTTTGGCTGTTATAGATAAAAAATTATCCAAAATTCAATTGTTTTTCTTTTTTTAATGTTACATATAACAACAACAATAACCCAGTAGAATCCCACTAGTGGGGTCTGGGAGAGTAGAGTGTACACAGACCTTACCCTTAATACATAAAAAAATTATTCAAATTTAAAATCTCAAAAGATATGCATATTTCACTAGTTAAATATCGAACAAAGCTAATACATTATTAATAAATTCATAATTAAAAGTATAAAGAGTTAAACTCTAAGGCAGACGTTTTAAAGCTACCTAAAATTTTTTTTTTTTTCAAGATTGATGGAAGAACTTTGTAATTGTAGCTTGTGTTATAGATTTCATTCTCTTACTAGCAATATAACGCTTGAATTGGCGAAGATTCATTTTCAAATTTTCAACAAAAAGGTATCTAATAGCTTTTCCTTGGTGACAATCTAAGAGCTTAACAATTAAATTTTCTATCTAAATATCTTTGGGAATTTGTCTAATAGAAAAGATATCATGTGCAAATCTTCAAATCTTATATCTTATGCAAGATAGGAACTTTGTTTCAATGGAAAAGATTATGCGTATATTTTAGAATTATTATTAGTAATCTTAAAGATTCTATATGGATGTTACAGAGGGTAATTTTACAAAGAGCGTTCTGCTATAAATATGGATGTTGCTGTTATAGGTAAAAAGCTGTTATAGAGAGGTAAAATATAACTTAAAAAATTGGTTCTGAGGAAAACTTGGCTTTTATAGTGAATGACTGTTATATAGGGATGCTGTTATAGAGAGGTCTGACTGTACTCATAAAAAAAGGAGAGGATAAAGTTGTACTGAGAGGTGAGAAGAATAAAAGTGAGGTGTTAAAGTATTTTTGTATGTTGAGAAAGTATTACAGCTTTGTGTTTAGGGTTAAAATGGACACATTTTTGGGAAATTCAACGAGGAAAGTAGGAGGAGATTATGTGATGGAGAGAGTAATAGTTTCAGATAAAGTAGACGCAAAGCTCACTTTTCTCTTTAAAATAATAAAACAGACTGCCTATTGTTGCTAGCAAGTGTGTAATTCCCACTGAAACAAAGGTATATTATATGTTAGGTGAGATATTTAAGATGACTAAGAAGGTTTGGATGGGTAAACATATTGCAGTTATAAATGCTACTATTCAGGCCATTTGCTCCACTTAATAGTCTACTGTCCTTTTAATAGATGCAGGTTTTGCTTCTAATTCAAGGCCCAAGCAGTCTTTGAGTTTCATTAAATTGCAGCTTGCACGCAATTCATCTCTTTTGGTTTTGAAGCTAGGCGTTTACTGTTTGATCATGTTCATTGCCTTTTTCAACTGACTGATTTCATGAACATTCCTCTGGATATGTATTTGATGCCTTCACGAGATCATATTAATGAGTCCCAATAATATACATCCATGCTGGTGTTTGCGACATCTTTCAATACTTCTGTACGATTAGGTTCTGAAGGTCCCTTCGCTATCTTAGAGCTAACTCGGGATTGAAGTGCAGTTTATACTTTAGTGACCCGGCGGACATTTGATTTCTAATTCATTTATCCCTTCATCTTATCTCAAATGCTAAAGAAATGCAATATGAAGATTCAAGTAGTTGGTGAAGTATATACCATACTCAGAGCTTATGTTCAGGTTAGATGTGAATGCAGAAATTGGCAAGGACTTCGTCGAAGGAGCTAAATCTACACAGAAAGATTGTGGTCCCTGGATTTATTGATTCCCATGTGCACTTCATCCCTGGAGGATTACAGGTTTGCAGCAGTCCTACCATCTCATCTTTGTGTTTCTTGTCAATCATAATCATCTAGCTAGGTTCTTGACAAAGTTTGGCTGCAGAGTTGGTAGTATTACATACTTCATGCTGGGGTATGCTATTGGGTGCAGGGCATAAATCCCCTGAGATATGGCAGGGGGTCATTAAAAAAGTGAAAAAGAAACTATCAAACTGGAAAAAGGAATATTTGTCCTCAGTAGGAAGAGTGTTTTTGATTGAGAGCATGTTGAATTCGCTTCCACTTATCATCACCTTGCTCCCTATCCCTGTCAAGGTAGGGTAAAGGATTGACCGGTTGAAAACAATTATTCTATGGAATGACAATAAAAACATCTTTACACTTGATCAAATGGGAGATTGAGTAAAGAGGGGAGAATTGGGATCGGAAATCTGAAAAGCTCATAACAAAAGCCTGCAATATAAGTAGCTTTGCAGATATAGAAGTGTTACAAGCTAAATGCTGGATTTGATTTTTATAAAATACCACACAAAGAGGGAAAAGTTGCTGCTTATTCATGTCTTACAAATGTTTTGCAATTGAAGACTGAATGCATCATAGTAGCCATAGAGGTAAAGCATGCATAAGTTCAAATTTTACCCTTTTATTTTTGCATATGTTCTCGGTTAAATTTTATCTAGGTTTCTTTTTGAAACCCATCAAACTGCAACTCTATAGTTCAAATGCCATTAGATGATTATAGCAGTTCCTCTACAAATTAAAGCATAATATTATATTTCCTTTAAACTGTTATTCACTTTGGCAGATGGCACGAGTGGAGCTTCGTGGAGTAAATACAAAAAATCTTTTTGTGGAAAAAATTAGAAAAGCAGTTGCGAGTAAGTTTTATGGATGCTGAGCTGCTCATAAAACTATAATGTTTGTCACATTGGCATGCTCCATCCTTACTTTGGCCAATACCAAGATCAACCCCTTTCTTGTCACTGGAAAAAAAATATAGTACATTCCTCCTCAGCAGCAAACACTTTCAAATACTTTCCCATTTATTACAACTTCGAAAAGGGGTTAATTTCGATAACAATTTTTGTGGCAATGGGATATATCATTTGATTTATATCTGTATGCTTCAATGTCGTTTACCACAATAAGAGTGTTATTCAAAGTTCAATTGAGGAGCGTTTAAGACCTGAAACTTGGTGTAGCATAGGTTGGGTGCTTTGCTTTGCTTAGGCGGTGCTTAAGTTCAGGCATCAAAGGCGCTAAAACTGTAAAGCATGTGTCTCATTACTTCTGGACTCTGTTTGGAAGAGGGTGACACTAAATACTAAAGATAGCTGGCAAAACGACATATAGATGTATATGTTAGTGACTAAGAATAGGACACTGTGAAATAAGTACAACAAAAGTACTTACTAACTTTGAATAGAAACCTAAAGTCACATATTTGCATCTGAAACATAAACTAGCTCATTCTTTCACACACTCAGTTTTACTTGAAATGTGTTGTGATTTAAGTTTATTTATAATGAGCAGATGTCACATGAAATACCCTTATCAGTTAATTATAAATTTTACCGATGCTAATGATTGTCTTTTTACTTATCAGATACAAATTAACTATCTTTATAAGGTAACAGCATATTCATTCTTCTTTCTTTGAGATGATTTCCTCCCTCTCTAGCCTTTTGACAATATCGGACATTTTTACTTATTGAAAATGGTTAATTACAACCCTCTGGGGTATGATCTGCCAACAAAGAAAAGTATGCACTTAGAAGAAGAGGAGGCTCAAATCCTGAAAGTCCATTGAGGATTTTTTTTGATAAGGAAAGTCCATTGAGGATTTTGTCCAAGGAAAATGAATGAATAATATATATATATATATATATATATATATATATATATATATATATAGTATTGGCTATCTTGAACTGAAACTAACCAGTATCGATTTTATCATGTCTTTCTTCGGAAATTCTAATAGATGTGAAAGAAGGTTCTTGGTTACTGGGTGGTGGTTGGAACAATGATATTTGGGGAGGTGATTTGCCAATGGCCTCGTGGATTGATAGTGTTACTCCTCATAATCCAGTAAGATATTTTCACAAAATTACATTATTTCGCTTTAGAAATTACATAAAATCTCTTGTTACAGATTTGGCATTTCCACATGCAGGTCTGGTTAGTGAGGATGGATGGTCATATGGGCTTGGCTAATACGTTGGCTCTAACACTTGCTGGTATTTCACGTAACAACGAGAATCCAAATGGTGGAGCTATCATTAGAAATAATGATGGGGGTAATTCATTTTTCATTTTCTTACATTGCTTCTTAATTATTCAGCAATGCAAAACTTGTGAAATGGCCACCTGCAAACAACCATTGGGTTGTTTGTGTTGGTCAATGGAAATGTCATCTGATTTGAGCCTAGACTATTTCCACTTCACCTAAAGGTTCCAGCTATAAACATTATCCAATAAGGTTCAAATTATTTTTCGAATTATACCTAATTCTTTGTCCCACTAAGATTGCTATCTGTAAATGTTATGAGAACTTTGGAGATCGATTACTGTTGATGACTTGATTCTTTAAGATAGTGCTTCGTGTGTTGCCTTGCCTAATGTTTTTTTCTTTTCCCCTATAATGTACACAAAACTAAAGAATCCTACACAAAAACATGAAGTTCTATGAAGAGCATTCAATCATCATTAGTGATTGGAACATCATATTTGCAGTTCACAAAAAAGAAAACAAATAATCAACTAATGTGTACAAATGGTATTTTGAACTCCTTCAAAAGCTGTTTTTTCCTCTCCTATTCTCGTTCTGTGTTCACATGGAAAGAACTACTTCCCATGCTCTTCTTCTCATAGTTTTTGACATCACCAACTCAACTCCAACCATATTCTACAGTATATAGTATAGCCGGTATGCAACGGAGCAACGGATCAATTATTGACTAACTTCCTCTTTCACTTTCTTGACATAAAGCACCAGCTAATGTAGATTTTCCTTTTCAAATGCTGAACTGTTAGGGTGTCTCCATGACTCTGATAAAGTGAAGAAAGACATTCCTCTAGGTGCCTTAAGAACCGCTATTGAAGAATGAGGGGATTCCCTATGTCTCTTTAACGAATATGTCATAGAAAGGCGTAAATGTGATGATCCATTCTTCTGTTTTTCCATTTCTGTCTGTCTTTTTGTCCATAAATAATAGTCTTTGCTGGTACAGTATCCAAGCAAGCTGTTGAGTTCTTCCCTATCTAATCTTGCAGGTTTCTCCTAAAATTCAGGTCCCATACATTTCCACCTGTGTTCACAAAACTGGGCTATTACTGGTGTCTACTAATTGGGATAGTGAAGGTGGACTGGAAGGCTTCATATAAGGAGACATCATCGCTCCATTCCTCCACAGCCTTTTGTTTTAGAAACTATTCTAGTTCCATGGCCTAGAAAACTAACATATCCGCAAATCTCTATACTTTTATTGTCTTCCTCCAACGAGTTACATTGTGCAGCAGTGTGATCTGGTTAGTCTCCCTCCTATTCCACTCAAACTCTATACTTGTCGATAAAGACCGTCCTCCATAATGCATGATATTTCTTGTCGAAACCTCTAAATGCATTTTCCCTGAGAGCCCTGTAAGACGATCGTCGTCCTTAACCCCTAGCCTATAACTTTCGTACAGGATGTTCCTATTTTCCAATTCACTAGATGTTGAAGCTCAATCAACCTTTCTACCTTAAGACTTCTAACGTGGCCAATTTATATCCTAAGAAAGTTTCTCTACAGTTTCTAATCTTTTTGTAAAAATTCCCGGTATACTAAGGATGAGTAGTATGTCTGTATGCTGGGTCGAGTGCTCTTACTCAGTGTTGACCTACTAGTGCTCTTGATAAGTGTCTCTTTCAACTTTTTAGATATTTTTTTCTGTAACCTTGCTAGCCTCTTCTCGACTCTCTCATCATTAGATTCGTACGGTGTGTCTGAGACTCCGGAAAAGAGCCAATCTTACAATTGAGGACCTTTGCCAAATTTTCAATGTTCTGTACGTCACCGTTGGAAATTTATTTTCAGGCTCAAAACTATCTAAAACCATAGCAGCTTCTTCAAGTGTTGGAGCTAATCGCTAGACCATCTTCCCCTTATTTGGAGTGTGAAATGTGAATCCCCTCATGCAACCTCCAATAATTGTTCTATTTCATTATTGTGTTAGGTGCTTAACCATAATGAACAACATGTTGATGTAGGATCACCTTGTTGTAGACTCTGAACTTAAGAAACCTATGAGGTTCTCCAACCAGGTCTAGGAATTTGACAATAGTCTTTGTAAAGATGATCCATTGCATCCATCTCTACTCGAACCCCATGTCTTCCATTGCAAAGTCCACAAGTTCTCGTTAACGTAGTCATATGCCTTTTCCAGATTCAATTTGCACAGTATCCTTTGCTTCCCCACCTTGGAGTCCACTAATGGTTTGCAATTAAACTTGCATTTAAAGAATTGTCTTCCTCCCACCAAAGTATTTCGTGATGTCGTCATCATAGCAACTATAGCCTTCTTATGCCTAAAGGAAAGCTTATTTGTGAAATTCTTATCCAATAGACTTGTAGGTTTAAAGAATGTTCAATTCCCCATTCTTTGTTTATATAAGCGCAATAAAACATGCGTTTAGGCTCCTTTCAAATTCTCTACCGAATGGAAATAATTAAATGCACTCATGGCGTCCTTTAGTCTGTAGCAGAATCGTTTAAAAAATATTTGGAACCATGTTATCCGGGGCTTTGTCCTCTGCACAGCATCTAATTACCTCCAAACTTCCTACTCTGAGAATTCCGGCTCTAACCACTGACATTCTGAATCTCCACTTTCTTTTAATTCTGGCCTTCACTTAACATCTTTCTCATCTTCCTTGTAGAGTCGCGCGTAAAATCTGTCAATAGTTTGAGGTTTATTGTTAATTGCCAGTATCATGAAAGTGTCAAGGTTTAGTTTCAACTTTACCTAGGTTATGTTTTTCCTGTCACAATCTAAGTTTCTTATATAGTTTACTAAGCTTTGAGGTCAAATCAATCTATGTACTTTTGATGCTTCCGTGTTTGGTTCAAATAGCCAATGCTTTGCACTAGATGGACTGTGTTTTCTGCAACTCAACACAATGTAATGTGATTTTAGATACTTCTGAAGCATGCCTGCAATCATTTTCTATATTTTCTTAAAGCTGTTCAGTTATGTATACATGTATGATTTTATCTTTTCGTTCGTACCAAAATGTATTACTGAAAACTTGTGGGCATAATAATGATTAACAGTGCTTCTCGAATCGATATGCTTTAATGTACCCATACCAACTGCCTTACCAAAAAAAAACATGTACCGAGACGAACTGCGCCAGCTTCAATGAAGTTTGCTAAACTTAATTGCTCAAAGAAGTTAGAAAAGATTCTTACTTTTTGGAGTCTATTACTGCAGAACCTACTGGTTTGTTGATTGATTCTGCTATGAAGCTTGTCCTTCCCCACATCCCAGAAGCCTCAGTTGATGAAAGGAGGGAAGCTTTGTTAAGAGCTAGCAATCATGCATTGAAGAGGGGTGTGACAACAGTTGTGGATTTTGGCAGATATTTTCCAGGGTCTTCACCTGAGTACCCATGGGACGACTTTTCAGGTTTCAGTTCCAACCAGAAATAAGATGGAATAAAATCACTCTACTTTCCTTTTTAGGAGTACTATGGTATGGTTACTATACTAGAAAGGATAATGCCTCTTTATAATTGTAATACAGGAATTTTAAACATCTCAAAGATAAATTACTTGATCAGAGATGAGATAAGCAAGTTGGACCAACTTTCTAGCTTTTCAACTAGGAGTTAGAAGTTGGTCTATTGAACATGTTAAAAAAGAAGCTTAACAACTAACTTTTGTTTTACTTCTCTTTCACTACCCTGAGGTACCGCAATGGACCTGGTTTTTTGTGTGGGTTTCTCCATAAACCATGCAGGGTCGGGGGTATTGGGGGACTAAAGTTGATATTAAGCATCCATAGGCCTCACCACTAAAACCTGACTCATGGAAGTTGCCAGTTAGTGTATAATCTTTAAGCAATTTTATGTGCCGTGATTGTATTGTTTTAGTTACTTGGCAAAATGTTACTAAGATTATGAGAGAAACGTGGGAACCAAATCAGTTACTGGAAATTTTATGACACACTTCAAGAGAATAAATGAAGGGAAACGAACGTGTCTGTTAATATGCAGATCAGTGAAGGTCTAAGACAAAACTGCAGTGACATCTATTTTACACCCCCCCGTGTCGTTTGCTTGCTCACTCTTTTGGTGGAAATTGAAAGTTGCATTTCCTCCAAAATTAATCAGAAACTTCATCAAATTTTTGGAGGGGAAGGGGAGTCTGAAGGGGGCTGTGGGCTGAGAACAAGAGGCCATAAGAATGGATCTGGGCTGGGTGGTCAAATACTAAACGCTGAAGATCTTCCTCAAATGCTTCTCTATTTTTCATGCTCATTTAGTTATTCCCTAGCTACAGATGGAACATTTATGTAACTTACTCAACACTTCCGTTATAATTGCAGATGTATATAGATGGGCTGATTTATCCGGAAATATGATGATCAGAATTTGCTTATTCTTTCCAATGGAGACATGGTCACAGTTAGTGGTATGTCATGACTAACATTGCTTTACTGAATAGTGAGTCTTTCTGAGTTTTTCCTTGCATGTGAAGATCTGACTCTTTGGCAAACCAGCCGACATGAACTCATGTCCTACCCTTCAGAATATGTAAAATTGCTTTAAGAACATACTAGAAGCTGAAATGGGAAAGCTAATGTTGTAGATTGCTCTGTTCCTTATCTTGGTCAGTGGATATAGACAAATGTGGAAAGGTGCAGATCTTCTGAGTAAAAAGATTCTGTGGTTCTAAAGTTTTGTATTGTCTTTTCAAGTTCCTCGCCCCACCCCTCCTTCACACTTGTAGGATCATTAAAGTATAACTTCATGTTAAATTTGTTTCAAGATTATACATGCGATTTACATAGAACCATATAGTTATCACAAGTCTGGACCTTTACTAGTAGTGCCAAATGCTGTTATTTCCTTTCACTTTCCTTCATAACTTTTGACAAGGTGGGGAGCTCTTGGAGGGAAGGATGCCGAGGGTCTATTGCAAACAGCCTCTCTACCCTGGGGTAGGGGTAAGGTCTGCGTACACACTGCCCTCCCTAGACCCCACTTGTGGGATTATACTGGGTTGTTGTTGTTGTTCCTTCATAACTTCCACTTTGGTGAGGGAGCTTTACTCTTCTGAAGTACAAATGATTGTTGGCGGCCTTTGTTTTTTATTTTCTTATCCTTGTTTGCTCCTTAAAGTTCTTTTGAGTACATTATCATCCTTTTCACTTCTGTGTGCAAAGGATCTTCCTGCATCTTTCATTTTTGTAAAGCTACCACAATTGTGAGTCAAGTAAATAATGGACGAAGGGGGTAGCCACTGGGCTGTTTTGGTGCTATTGGCCGACAATCAATTGGAAACCCTTCTTCCAGTAACAATTTTAAGCAAAAACTTGCTCCATTGAACATAGTTCTGTATATTTGGATCTTTCATTTGATGCGCTCAGACTCATCTCTGTGAACAATATGAACCATCTAGTTGACTATGCTGTCTACAAGGCCACTTTTCCATCTGAACTTCCTTTTCTCTGGGCTTGTGACCACGATCTTACCATCGGCCATGATGCTGGGGCTGCAAATGTGACGTGACTGAAGGTATTTGCTGGCCCTCCACTTTGTTCCTTGAAGAGGGGAAATATGGATGGACTTGAACTTCCTCTTTCATCTCAATTATCCAACCAAGCAAGGTGTAAAGAAAAATCCTTGTCAATCCGTCACTGCCTAACTCAGTTGTTGCTGTTTCGTAGACATAAATATTAAACTTCCAGTAGACATATTGACAACAATTTCTGCTGAAAAAATTGACCTCAATGCCATATCCGTTATAGTGGATTGACCACTCCACTTACACCAGCCACACTTGGCATTTTACACATTCTTTTCCTGGGGCTTGCTGATTAAGATACTGATGAAGTGTGTAACCATTTCATCTTAGAGAGAGCATACTTTTCTTACTTAAAATTATGACTTCAACACGCCTCCTCACGTGCGGCCTGGATTCTTTTTGATGAGCCAAGCAGGTGGAGATTCTTTTTGATAATAGGTGATGGTTAGACTCAAATTCAGGATGTCTGCCTGATCTGATAGCATGTGAGAGATTAAGAATATGGGAGAGAGAGTATATGGGAGCGCGTGGTTTCAATATACCACGCTTCTATATATTTATATGCAGACTTTACAATGAGAGTATTTACACTTGTCCGATGTGGACAGTTTATCTACCGGTTTATAAAACACATAGTTACCAGTTTCACTTCAAAGCATGCCAAGCTGTTGCAAAACAATGCTAAAACAGCCAAACCATGCACTTGGTGATTGCTTGAGACCATATAGAGATTGGCGCAGTCGACATACTAACCTAGACTCCCTCTGAGAAATGTTGGAGGTTGCTCAATGTAGACCTCCTTAGCAAGTTTGCCATGAAGAAAAGACAGTTTTGATACCCAAGTGATAAAGGGGCTAATGAGATATGGTTGCCATGGAGATAAGGAGGCGAATGGATGCAATCTTTGCTACTGGAAAAAAGGTCATAATCAAGAACATAAATTTAAGTACATTCCTTGTCTATCAATCTAGCTTTGATCTCGTACAACATTCCCACAGCACCCACTTTGATATTAAACACCCCGCGACATCTAATTGTTTTTTAACCCTGTGGTAAAGCAACTATCGCCCAAGTTCCATTAGTCATTTCCTCAATCATAGACTGACGCCAACTGGAATGAGGCATCACCTCTGCCATGGTCTTAGGTACTTTGACAATTGAAATAGTTGGTAATACAGGTATGATATGATGGCGACAAACGATGATAACTCGAGGAATTATAATGTTGCGAGTAGTCTGAGTACGTTTCCAAGAGCAATACGAAGATCAACTTTTGATGAGTGCTCCATCGAAGCAGGAGATGTCGTTGGAGTATGCAATGATTCACTTGGTGAACTTTTTGTACCTGCATCGGAATAGAAACATCAACTGGGTTAGCTGGTAGAGGATTTAGTCGACGTCGTTTGGAGTAGACTTGATGAGGAGGAGGAGGAGCTAGAGTGGGAGGATTTGGAGTCAAAAGATTTGGAACATGAAGAACCGTGGAGATGGCATTTTGATTTAGTGAATTTGGTGAAAAGAACGAGGATCTCTCGGAAAAGGTTCCATATGTTGAGACAATGTACTTATGTGTAGTAGGATCATAGTACTTCTTACCCTTTTGGAGATGAGAGTACCCCAAGAAGATATATTTGATGGACTTTGATTGAAGTTTGTCATTCCCAGGGGTGAGATCTTGTCGAAACAGGTACAGCCAAACATTTGTGGTGAAAACAAAAATAGAGGTTGATCCGGATAAACTATAAAGTATAGAATAAGGACTCTTGTGCTGCAAAACAGAGGAAGGCGTGTGATTGATTGCGTAACAAGCAGTGAGAACGGCATCACCCCAAAAATGAAACAGAACATGAGCGTGAATTAGTGTACTAGCAGTCTCGGTTAAATGCTTATTTTTACGTTTAACATTTTCATTTTGGTGAGGTGTATATGCACAAGATCACATATGATTGACACTCTAAAGAAGACAAACGAGAAAGACTGGGAACTATCTTCTGTAACTTGGAGATATTTGAATGTCCTAATCGACTATGAAGAAGATCATGAGAAGTAGTAGAAGTAAAACCAACAGGTGTCTTTGATCGGATAGTTGGTACAAACCTTGTTTGGTTTGGATAGTTAATGCAAGCCTTGTGACTCGTGTCCTATTCCAATCATCTGTTTCTGCACAATAACAGTCAATCAAAAAAACTAACAGAACAATTAAGGCTTTTGACTTGAATAGAGAAAGTGAAGGAACTTCTAGACTCTGGAGAGAGTTTTTATTTTTAAGAGCAAGGACTTAAATCCTTGGGTCTGATACCATGTAAATAAAATAGAAAGAAGAAATTTTGAGGATTGAGTTGCTTGGTTTATCCCCAGGCATTTTGGGGGATTTAAATTGTATTTACAAGTTATCCTAGAAAGGAAGGAAAGTAATTCATACTTTTAATTGCACAATTATAAGGATTCTAATCCTTATTTTCCCAAAAAAAAAAAAAAAAAAAAGATTCTGATCCTTTCCGATATTTACAAACAATGGCTCTTTCTATATTAGCGATTTCCTAGTTCTTAACAACCAACCTTTTTGAGTTTTTGATGAACTTACATTTGGGAGATGTTTTACATCTTTTTCCTAGAGTTGGCCCTTATGTAAGATTCTATGGTCATTCTTATTCTAGCTGCATTAGGTTATGTTGCATGTCTCCTTAAATGCACTTTTACTACGCTTGGATCATTAAAATCTTGTATTGGTACTCAGGATCTTATGAGCAAGTCAGGCCGCGTGCTGAGCCAATGGATTTATTTAGGCGGTGTCAAGGCTTTTGCTGATGGATCTCTAGGATCTAACAGTGCATTCTTTCATGAGGTAAGAATATGATGCTTTCTGGTTTCGAAGAGCTTCTTTAAACCACAAACTAGTTACAGGGCCCATTGGGATGCAACCCTGCGGGGTGGCGGGGTGGCGGGGTTTGGGGGGGGGACGCTTCATTGTATTTAGTGTTCTGATATTTGCCGTGTCTCTTGTAGCCATATGCTGATGATCCAAACAATTATGGGCTACAAGTAGTGGATCTGGATAGTCTATACAACATGACTCTTTCTTCAGATAAATCTGGCCTTCAGGTGCTTTAGCTGATTCTATTTTTATCAACCATTTTGTCTCTTTTGAAGTTGCAAAAAATCACTAGTCTTATGGGCTACAATTTACATTTCAGGTCAGCATCCATGCTATAGGTGACAGAGCTAATGACTTGATATTGGATATGTATGCTTCTGTGGCCTCTAAAAAACAAATTAGAGACCGACGATTTAGGGTATATCCAACTGCTCTGAAGATTCAGAGATTCATCAATCAATTAAAACTCTCTTTGTTGGTTGATTTTATGAGGTCAGTTATTTCTTCAAGGACAAGTAATCTCTAAAGATTCAACTACTGCTTCACAGATTGAGCATGCTCAACATTTGGCCCCAGGAACAGTGGCTCGTTTTGGTGAACAATCCGTAGTTGCTTCAGTGCAGGTTAATTTTCAGATGGTTGTTGTACCTCTTTCTTTTCTATTGTGATTAATTCTGTTCATACATATAATAAAATGGAGGATTTGAGCAGTATGCAAGCACACCAAAGATTAAACGTCTAGAAACTCTGACATTCAAATCTCTTTGTAAAATATATGCAATAAGCCAGGACTAATAAGTTATCTACAACTTTGTCTAAGACCATCACTATATTGCTCTTGTTATGTTTTAGAAATCTGAGGCTGCTCTAGGTTTCCAGGAAGCTCTTGATAAATCCGGCGAGCACCTTTCTTGGAACCTTTTTAATTACAAAGATATTTTAATCAATTATAGGACTAGGATCTCATGTTAAAGCTATAACCAATAGTGGAAGATTTTTATTATAAGCACTAAAATCTTTCGTGTTGATTCCGTTGGATCAGACCATACCATTAACTTAAGGAAAAAAAGAATGAATATGTCACTCAAACTTGAGCATATATATATATATATATATATATGAATTTGGAATCTAAGGTGCTTAAAATTCCCAATCTCTTTTCCCAGTAAGTTAAAGCAACGATGGGTAGGGGAGCATTGATCTCAAATTGGAGACTTCTGTCAATTCTTTAACCTAGTAATGTAGTTAAATTTGACCAGCTATTTCAAGATCAGAGTAGAAACATCTTTCTTCTGCAATGGAAGATTCTTGGAGGACGTAGATTGTATTGCATCGATTTCTGATCATAATTTTTTTTTTTGAAATGATAACATTTGTATATATTATAAAATCAGTACATAGGTTGTAGTGAAAACCATATTTACAGGTAAATGCTAACTAGATGTGCTAGTGTGCAATCCTAGCAAGATCCTAATATGTCTATGATTGACAATGTATCTTCTGTGTAAATCTGTTTACACCAAAAACAAAAAAGAAGAATACAATTGAGTTTGATCTTCTGCACTGAGTTACTTCTGTCTTCAAAACATCTAGCATTCCTTTCCTTCCAAACTGTCCACCAGATGCATGCTGGGACAGTCCTCCATCTATCTCTGTTACTTGCTTCAGCTCCAGCTTCTTCCCAACTAAAAAGAACTTCATTGGTCCTATGGGGGTCCATGAAATGCCCCTGATCATAATTTCAAACCATTGTTGGATCTTGTGAAATTAGAGTTTACTCGAAAAATCCATGCATGTATCTTTGCTACCCTCCTGCTCTCTTACTGTAAAGTCTTGACTCGAACGCAAGCATCCCTTCAAATTAACAATGACTTTAAATTGAAGGACTATGTAGGGTGACTTCTTCAATCATTTCCTTTTTTGGGCTGCAGGTGATGTTCTTCCTTGACGTTTTCTTGCAATATTCTTGCCACACGCTCTTCCCACATTTTCCATTTTTTCCGGCATCGAGCTCTTTATATCAACTTCTAAGTTTTTCCTGATGCCTCAAATAAAATTGTATAACAAAATGCAAATGATAACAGCCAGATCACTTATTGGATGATGCTGATTCTGCATCTAAAAAACTTGGGTGTGAAAGGGCTGAAAGAGGATCTTATCTGTTCAAGTCACTCTTGACTAACAATGCACGATTGGCATTTGGCTCGGATTGGCCGGTATGTGATTTCTGGTTTTCATCTCTTTATGTTTCTGTCAGTACTCGATTTCCTGTTAATTCTGTTGTCATGTGTTTCTTTTGCTGTCTTTTTCAGGTAGCAGATATTAATCCTTTGAAAAGCATTAGGACGTCGATGAAGAGAATACCTCCTGGTTGGGAAAAGGCTTGGATTCCATCAGAGTGCTTGTGTCTCAAAGATGCATTAAAAGCGTAAGCAGCGCTATTGTTCTATTTGAATCATTCATTGTTTCAGTAGTCCATTCTTATCTACTCATTAAAATAATCCATTATGTAGCAAATCCAGGGTGTTTTCTCTGTGAAGAACACATTCAAGCAGTAAGTTAACCAGTGAGAAGCCAATTTTACTGATCAACAGGGGGAAAATCAACATCATAGTCAACTATACTAATCTGCTGCTATTAATTCAGCTCTCTAGTCCATCTGAATTCAACTTGATGATTAAAATGATTAATTGTAACAATAAGTTACAGCTAAGGTCTCATTTCACAATAGTTACACAATGATAAGATATAAATCTTCGTAGAAGATACAGTAGTCAGTTAAGCCAATACCACGTGCTTGACTAAGTCAGTCGTTAACTTGTTACATCGAAATGCAAAATGCAATTCAATCTTTGCACCCAAGAGTGTGACCTAGTGGTCAATATTCAATAAAATGGATTCAAACCTTGGAGACCAAGGTTCAAATTTCAGCAGAGTAAAAAAAAGATACCAAGTGATTTTTCCCATCTACCTAATCCTTGATGAGCACAATTGCCCAATACCTCTACTGGTGGGACGTACTAGGCACCCAGTTGAATAGTCAAGGTAAGTCCAAGCTAGCCAAATACCACCGGTTCATTTACTATTTCCTACCACAAATTAACATTCCAATATCCTGGCATGTTTCCCAATATCTCTTATTTTGTCTTATCTTCAAAACAGAAATAACTTGTATCCATCTGTACTAGCTTATTTTTCTCTGGCAGGTACACCATTTCGGCTGCTCATGCTTGTTTTCTTGATAAATATGTTGGATCATTGTCTCCGGGAAAATATGCGGATTTTGTGGTTTTGTCAACTAACTCATGGGAAGACTTTGCAACTGAAGTTTCTGCTGATGTTGAGGCAACATATGTTGGTGGCTTCAAGGCTTACTCCATAAGACCTGAAGATAAAAGTGAATAAACAGGATATGTTAATTATGCTTAAAGGAACACATAAAATGGAAGCCATTGTGCCAGCCAAGAAGCACGATATTCTATTTATTGAATTTGGCTTTGCTTTTATCACGAGTCCTAATACTGTTAGTATACAGGAGGGTGAATTTGATTTGTGAATATTCTGTGGCTTTTATGTAATGGAAGTGAATGCTTTTCCTTTTCAACTTTTGCGTAAGTGCTTCTGTAATCATGAGTGCTAGTGTTGCAACATTTTATGAACGGGAAATGGCGTGTGGTAGCCACTAAAAAAAGTGGTGTTTATTTTTTATCTTTTTAATTTTAATGTTGAGCAAAAATAGCCACTACTCTTTTAAAATTGTTTTGAAAAGACCGTTTTGCCCTTTCTTCACTTATATTTTAAAACCCTTGTTTTATTCATTCAGAGGGAAAATTTCGGAGGCAAAATTTCAGAGGATTTTTTGCGTGCTCCTCAGTATCTCAGTATCTGTATCGTCCTTTGCATGCAAACCGGTTGCACTTAATCTTTTCCTTCGTCATCTTTACTGCATTGAACGATTGAACTGGTAATTTTATTTTTTATGCATTGAACGATCGAACTCGTATTTCGTATTTTTTTTTTGCTTTTATGCATTTATGTTTTTGTATATGTTTAATCGAGATCAATGTTGTGTGGCATGAAGTATGTGTGAAATTTCAAAAATAAGGATTATAAGTTGATTCAGTGTCGAATAAGGATCAGATTTTTGTGATGAAGTTATTCAGAAATTTTTGGTATTGAAATGTGTTTGTGGTTCAATCAATATATTTGAATATGTAAGGACATTTCATGAAAATAGTCGTACGAATTCATTAGCTAACCGTGTTTATGAATTTTTAGTTAATTGTGTTCATAAAAGTTAAGGACTAAGTGTCCTTAACTTTTGGACTTGGATCTCAAAGTTAAGGACCGAGTGTCCTTAACTTTTGATGAAACTTGAAGTTCAGGACCAAGTGTCCTGAACTTTTCAACTTGAAACTATAAGTTAAGGACTGCATGTCCTTAACTTTTGAACTTGAAACTTGAAGTTTAGGACCTATTGTGCTGAACTTTTAAACTTGAAATTTGAAGTTCAAGACCTATTATCCTTAACTTTTAAACTTGAAACTTGAAGTTAAGGACCTATTGTCCTTATCTTTTATGTTCTTTTTCCTTCTTTGTAGGTGCTAATGGAAGGAGATCGTGTGTTCTAGTTTGATGTCTGGCGTAATTTAATGAGCTATTGGAAAGGAGATTTACAATATAAGGAAACAATAAAAAGTTTTTTGTCGAACATGCAATGGAAGAAGTTGAGGGATGGTATTTTCGGAAACTTTTTCCGATTAAAAAGTGTGAAGTTTTGTGGCAAACTTATTCACTGTGTATTACTTTCAGAAATTGTAAGTAATGACCCTCATTCGATGACATTCAAGGTTTTTGACCATGAAATTAAGTTTACACGTGAATCATTTAATATAATTACTGGTTTGAACTGTTCTACTTCACTGGATATCAAAGGTTTGGATGAAAAAGAGAATAGGCTTTTGAAAGTCTATTTCCCTGGGAAAGATCGAGTTGAGTTAGGTGATTTGTATAATTTTATTACTAGTCACCCAGATGGTACATTTTCATCATTTGAAGGCAACAATGATGATGCTGTGAAGTTGGCAACAATATATTTTGTTGAATATGTTTTGTTGGGGAAGCGGAAGAGTAGGAATGTGTCCGAGAAGTTAATGAAAATTGTAGATGATGATCAACTCTGATCTTCTTTCAACTGGGGTTCTCTTTGTTATGAAACGTTATTAAAATCATTGAAGAGTTGTTGAAGCCCAATGAGAATGAGAATGAGAAAGAGAAAGACAAAGATAAAGACAAGGATAACTACACTCTACTTGGTTTTCCTTTTGCTTTTTGTGTTTGGATTATGGAAGTGTTGCCAATTTTCCAAGAAAAATAATTTGTGAACTTTCAAGAATGTAGTTATCCTCAGATGTTATGTTATTCAGACATGAAATCTCCACAATATGATTCTCTGTGTAAAAGATACTTCCATAATGAAAGTGTAAGTTAATCTGATTACTCGATTTTTTTTGTTTATGTGTTTTAGTTCTGAAAACTTATGTGTTTTTTTCCTTCTATAATAGTTGTATAAATTGATTGAGGTGGAACCATTTATTGCTTGTGAAGAAGATGCAGATCCTGTTACTGTGCATGAGCCATTTTCTCAAGATCAAAGCTCAATGCCTTCTTCCACACAATTTGATGAAGCCATTCTTAAGGAAATTGTTAAAGTAGGTTTTCTGTCTTTTAATAGCATTAGTTTTTTATTTGATTGTTTTTTGCTTAAGAGACTTTTTTTGTTTTTATGGTTTTTGATTCAGAGATTATCATAGTAGTTTAAAAAGGATCTGCAGGCTGAAGTTACTAGAATAAATCAGAAGATATCTGTGACAGAAAAAAAGATTGAAAATGAAATGAAGGTAATATCATTAATTTCAGTTAGTTTAAAGTTAAGGACACCATGTCCTTAACTTTTGAACTTGAAATTCAAAGTTAAGGACCTATTGTCCTTAACTTTTGAACTTGGAATTCAATGTTAAGGACCTATTGTCCTTAACTTTTTTATTTGGAATTCAAAGTTAAGGACTGCATGTCCTTAACTTTTGAACTTGGAATTCAAAGTTAAGGACTGCCTGTCCTTAACTTTTGAACTTGGGATTCAAAGTTAAGGACCTATTGTTTTTAACTTTTTTACTTGGAATTCAAAGTTAAGGACTGCATGTCCTTAACTTTTGAACTTGTAACTTGAAGTTAAGGACTGCTTGTCCTTAAGTTTATAACTTAGTTTCTTTCACAGGATTTAAAGAAAAGTCTAGGATCAAAGATTGATACTTTGTTGAAGATTTTTGTGAAACCTGATGAACGGAACATAGAGAGAGAATCTAGTGTTCCAATTAGTAAAGACGGAGTTGATGATCATGGTGATGGTACAGAACCTACTGTTACAATTAACAAAGATGCAGGTGGTGATGAATGTGATGATACGGAAGTGCATGCAGAAGTTCAGTATGAAAGCGTTTATAGAGATGCACATCTAGATGATGAAACTGATATTGGCACTCAAATTGGGAAAGGTCAGATATAGATTTTGAATTTTTTGTCATTGAAATTTATATTCAATAGCGTAATACATATAAACCTTTTTGTGTTACAAATATATGTAGAATCTATTGATGGAGTGGAAGTTCAAGATGTTGTAGAATTTCAAGAGCAGGAAATCCAAAAGAGACGGGAGTAACAGAAAAAATCTGTAAATGTGTAGTGCAGTCTCAGGATTTAGAAAGTCCATTGGGAACATATGTAAGTGAGATTGTATGCAAATGTTTTGAAGGAACATATGATATGTCTACACCTCTCACATATAAAGAGAGGTTTGGATTTCAAAATTATGCAAATCAAGGTTAGATGAAATTTTCATGATTTGTTGAATGTTAGTTTTAGTAAATTATTAGAATGGGTATTAATTGTAAATGTTACAGAATCTTTTGAAGCTGCAAGGGAAGAAGATGGAGTGGAGTATCAAGAGAGAACTGGAGTACAATCTCAAGACTAAGAAAATACTCAAGGAACAAGCATAAGTGAGACTGTTTCCAAATGCATAGATGGAACATGTGATCTCTCTACACCTCGCTCTCTTCCCGACAATATTGGAAGCCAAGAAAATGCTACTGAAGATAATGATTTAACTGGGATCATCTTGACAGTTGCAAAAGGTTAGACATTGTTTTTTTTTTAATTTTATACATGTTTGTTTTAATCAAAGATTAGTAACAAGTACTAATTGTGTTAGCTCTTGTGAATATTTTGTAGAATCTTGTGAACTTGCAATTGAAGAACATGGAGAACAGTTGCAAGATAAAGAAAATGTGCAGTTGGAAGATAAAAAAATACAACCAATATGTCAGCTCAATCGTCTGTTGAAAAAATACAAGAAGGCAGTGTGAACAAGACATGTATTGATTGTGTCATAAATATTATATTCATAATTGAAACTGCTAGTAAATTTCAAAAATAATGTTCTTAGTTTTTGTCTCTTCATTTGACAACTTGCAGCAAAATAATGTGTACATATAGTTTTGTCTACAGAGCAAAACAAAGATGAAGCTCTTAACCAATATACTAGGAAAAGGAAGAGAGATGATAGTATTGGTTATGATGGTCCATCATTTTCTATTCTTACTCCTACTCCTCCAAGTACACAAATGAGCATTAATGAGGGTATGCCTATGAAGGTTGAAGGAAATGTTGAAGAAGAGCTTGGTCGAGGTAAAAGGAATAAGAAGCTTAGTTGGCAGTTGAAATCTCCTTTTGAACAGGAAAGAAAAACAGCAAAATCGATGGCACATAATGAAAATACTCCCGAGAATTCAAGTTGGATAAAATCAAAATATACTCGTACATGTATTTTTCATTATGCCAAAGATGATGCAAAATTATTGAAGAAATTCATTGTGTGGTTGGGCAAGGAGAAAAGGAAAGGTCGCAAAAAACGTAAGTCCCTTAATGTATTTTATTATTTGTTAATTGCTTAAATTCGTGTCCTTAACTTGTAATTTAAATTTAGGACTAAGTGTATTGATTTTGAAATTCCTAAAGTTAAGTGTCCTTAAGTTATGTGATTGTAAGTCTAAGTTTAGGACCTAGTGTCCTTAACATTTGAACTTGGAAATCAAAGTTCAGACTTGAAACTCAAACATCAGGACCATGTGTCCTTAACTTTTCAACTTGAAACTCAAACTTCAGGACATAGTGTCCTTAAGTTTTCAACTTGAAACTCAAAGTTCAGGACCATGTGTCCTTAACTTTTCAACTTGAAACTCAAACTTCAGGACATAGTGTCCTTAAGTTTTCAACTTGAAACTCAAAGTTCAGGACCATGTGTCCTTAACTTTTCAACTTGAAACTCAAACTTCAGGACCTTGTATCCTTAACTTCTCAACTTGAAATCAAACTTCAGGACCATGTGTCCTCAACTTTTCAACTTGAAACTCAAAGTTCAGGACCATGTGTTCTTAACTTTTCAACTTGAAACTCAAACTTCAGGACATAGTGTCCTTAACTTTTGAGCTTCTTATTTTTAGTTCAAGACTAGATGTCCTTATTTAGGAAATGAGGACTAACTTCTAACTTTGATATTTTCAAAATTTTCAGGGGACATACTGATATATATATGCTGATGATAATGGTGTGAGAAAGAATCCATACAAATTGTATCATCAAAAAATCAGTAGCAAAATGTTCTTCCTTGAGCTTTCAGATAGTAGCTTTGTACTTGATGATTAGGTTTGATAATTCGCAAGGCATTTATTTTCTTGATTCTTAATTTACTGTTTTTTAATTATTTTATGACTGATGGATTTGTTTTATTTTTTTCTTTTTTATGAAGCATATTGACATTGCCCTATATTATTTGAGAAAGAAGGAATGCTACCACCCTCGCGACCATCCTTTTCGTTGCACAACTACATATATAGTTTTTGATAACTATATGCTAGAGATATATAAGGAATTCAATGAAGATGTCACCGATGGCTTTTGGTGTGGTGATAATCAATTGGTTCTGACACCATATGTGTGGGGTGACAATCGTAGATGTGGAATTTCTTGGATAGAGGTTGACAAAATCTTTTTTCCATGTCGGCTTCCTTCAGAAGATGATAATGCTGTGATACATTTTCTTTTGGGGGTATTGGACTTGAATGAGAAAAAGATTGATGTGTATGATTCCATATATAGTGAGCCATATGAGGCAGGAATGAACCACATTGAAATGTATGCACGAGTGATCCCCCACTTGCTAAAGTTCTCACAGTTTGAGAAAAATCACAAGTCTTTTGGAAATGCATTCAACAAATTTGATATTCAGTGGCAAAGATCACCACACCCAACTGGATGGTACGTGCTATTTTTTGTTATATAATTTATATGTACTTTAGGTTTATTGTTTAATTGACTCCATATCTTACATTTTTCTTAGGACTGATTGTGGTGCATTCCTAATCAAGAATGTGGAGTTGTTGATGATGGGAAAGGATGTGGAGAAATTCCAACCTGAAGACATAAAAGACTTTAGAAAAGAACTTGCAGCAAATCTTTGGGCACATGGAGAGTGGAAAAGAAATTCTGGTTATGATACACCACCAGAAAATGTTGGCGACGACTATGATAGTGAAAATGAAACTTGATGTCCGAAGGAGCGGTAGTTTAGTTGTAATGAAACTTAGTTGTAGTTGATTTTTTGTAAAGAATCCATATGAATTCTAAAAATTTCTTGTAAATTATGCAAAAGGCACTTTTATTTTGTTTGCATAGCATAATGTTTTGTCACAGCTATGCAAAATTACAATTTTAGAAGTAATATGAAGGCATCATCTTATTAATTTCTTTGTTTCTGTCAAGTATTGATTTGTCTATTTGCAACACCTAAATTAAGTGTATTGAGCTTGTAAGTATTACTTGAGGACCAAGTGTAATTGAACTTCAAATTCAAAGTTAAGGACCAAGTGTCCTTAGCTTTTGAACCTGTAAGTCGAAGTTAAGGACTGCATGTCCTTAACTTTTGAACTTTGAAATCAAAGTTAAGGACTTCCTGTCCTTAACTTTTGAACCTGTAAGTGGAAGTTAAGGATTGCCTGTCCTTAACTTTTAAACTTGAAAGTCAAAGTTAAGGACTGCCTGTCCTTAAGTTTTGAACTTTGAACTCAAAGTTAAGGACTGTCTGTCCTTAACTTTTGTACCTGTAAGTGGAAGTTAAGGACTGCCTGTCCTTAACTTTTGAACTTTGAAATCAAAGTTAAGGACTTCCTGTCCTTAACTTTTGAACCTGTAAGTGGAAGTTAAGGACTGCATGTCCTTAACTTCTGAACTTTGAAATCAAAGTTAAGGACTTCCTGTCCTTAACTTTTGAACCTGTAAGTGGAAGTTAAGGACTGCATGTCCTTAACTTCTGAACTTTGAAATCAAAGTTAAGGACTTCCTGTCCTTAACTTTTGAACTTTGAAATCAAAAGAAAAACAAAAAGAACGTAAGCGAAAAGAAATTTTGAAAATTCAGACATCTGCTCAAATAAAAAATAATCTAAATGAATCCAATTCATAGCAAAACTTAAAAGAGCCAATAAATCTACTCTTTTCTATGCTTCCTAGAAAATGGATGGACTGCCGGAGAATATATACGAACTGTTCTATTATGACCAATTCTTCTGCAACGACCACATTTGAATGATAATTTTGATGACTCGGTAACTGGAATATGCCTTTTCTTCTGCCTTCTACCTGGTGGCACTTTGAAATCTGGAGGTTTAATAATTTGTGACTTAACACTCTCTGGTACAATCCAAGAATCAGTATGTCCTGCAGGACGTATTTGTCTTTCATATGTTTTCAGCCAAGATTCCTTTAAGTACCAGCGAGAGCAAAAGTTGAACTTCTTGATGTTTCTCTTCTCGATAACTGCAATTGCATGTACGCATGGTAATTCATCAAATTGAAACTGAAAACAATCACATGTTCTTTTGTTTAAGTCCACCAAGAAAGTAATTCCTTCTTCTTCAACTCTAGAACGCCATGAATCAACAGGGAAGACCTTCAATGTTGAAAACTTATAAGTTGGTACATTATGTTAAATTATATTAAAATAATAACCTAAACATAGAACATAATACTTACATTCAAACTAAATGCTAAATCTATCTTTTTCTTCAATTCCTCTTCTACCCAACAAGAAACATCATAAAAAGTTCCTTCTGCTTGATTTCTTCTTTCATAAAACCAACGTTGTAGTTTCACTTGGATGAAATCCATCATTCTTAATATAGGCAGCTCCCTTGCTTCTAATAGGACAGAATTCATTGACTCAACTATGTTTGTTGTGAGCATGTCATATCTTCGTCGTGGACTACAAGAACGCGACCACCTTTCCGGTGGTTCTTTCATCAAGTAGTCATAAGTCTTCTTTTCTACTTTTGCTATATCTGACATGTAAAGATCAAATTCTTTGTGCCTGTATACTCTTGCAACACTTTGAAAAAGTTTTATGACCTCACTTTTCACTTTCCTTCGCTTTAGGTTCTGCTCCAAATGATAGATACAAATCCCATGGTGGCTTTCAGGATATACCTTTGCGATGGCATATGCAATAGCTTGATGCCTGTCTGATAAAAAAAATTAAATTCTCACGGCTTTCAATTGCACTGCGGAGCTAACTAAAGTACCACTCATAGGAATTGTTATTTTCAGATTATGCTATTCCAAAAGCTAGTGGGAAAATTTGGTTATTTGCATCCTTTGAAACTGAAATCATTAAAACACCACAAAATGTTGACTTCAAAAAAGTTGCATCAACATAGATCAATGGTCTACAATGATTCCAACCAGCTATTGATGATCCATATGCATAAAACATATAAACAAACCTGAAAATAGAGTATAAAAGAAGGTTAACAGAAGTTAAGGACATGCAGTCCTTAACTTCAACTTACAAGGTTAAAAGTTAATGACAGGTAGTCCTTAAGTTAGACTAACAAGGTCATAACTTAAGGACATACAATCCTTAACTTTTAGACTGCACACATGAAAGTTAAGGACAACACGTCCTTAACTTTTTAACTGGTTAAAGATAACATGTGCTAACGTTTATAAAACAGACTAATAAACTCTTTTTTGATTGTTTTCCTGTTGTTGTCGTCTATCTTTATGTTAGTATATGTTCCGGGTTCTTAGTTCTCATCATATACAATTATGAAGACAATAATTTATAATTCTCTTCAGGAGTTCCTCTTATTAAAGCAGAAGCACGTTCAATAGCATGCCACGCCTTGTGATACCCAATGTCTAGTCCATGCAATTTTTGCATTTTTGCCATGACAAAAGCTGGTGTAACTTCAAACTTTGGGTCTCGAAGATTGTCAATAATGTAACCACTAATCAACTATAAAGTTGCATGCCTTTGATCAGCTTTCATAGTGTTAACTGAGCAATCATGATTTTTCTCGACCTTTACTATCTTGAATTGAATCTATAATTCTGAAAGCACGCACACACCACCCACACCTATCATCATTGCATTTCAACGAATATCTTATTGAGCTTGATCTAACAACCTTGAATTCAAAATGTCCTTTAATTGCTATATTCGAAAAATAGTTAATTATACTCTTCTTTTTGTCAAATATTGATACCACTTTTATTTCATCCAACAAAGCATTTTATCTTAATATCGTAATTGGGGATTCTTTTTGTTTCGAATTTGACCTTCGTCTAGTTAGTTGAGTAGAAGTTTTTTCAGCAACTTCTTCGATTACCGGTGCACTCTCTAAGACTTGAATACCCAAAGCTTGTTCGTTGTCAATCTCTATAATGCTTTGTCCTTCAACTTGAAAAGAATCAAATGTTTGCAGCACCTCTTCAGTTATTGGTTAAGCTTCAACCATATATATTTCCATTATCTGTTGGCATTTGTTTTGATTGTCATGTTCAGTTTCTCTGTTGACATTTTCAAGGGCGCTTGTTGATCCGAAATCTCTTTCCGAAATATCAACAATGAAACGACAACCCTTGAAGAGTGAATGAGTTTTTAGTAACTCTATACATGTGTGACGATCTAAATCTTTAGATACAAGCATTCCCTTGCTTGTTCCCAGGTTGATATCAAACCATATCATTGCTTCAAACTTGTCTCTATCCAATTCAATAACTTCAAAGATCTGTTTAATGAAATCTTCAAACTGAATTGTCTCAAGTACTAGAACAAGCTTTGTTTGATGATCAAGATACTTATAGTCTTCAGTCCATCTACCATTAAATGCAACTATAATGCATATTGTTTCCATCCTGCTCAAGAGCAATCATTTTGTAATTAAGAACAGGTACTGTAAGTTCAGGACCAAGTTAAGGACCAAGTGTCCTTAACTTTTGAACTTGAAATTCAAAGTTAAGGACCAAGTGTCCTTAACTTTTGAACTTGGAACATAAAGTTCAGGATCAAGTGTCCTTAAGTTATGAACTTGAAACTCAAACTTCAGGACCTAGTGTCCTTAAGTTATGAACTTGAAACTCAAACTTCAGGACCTAGTGTCCTTAACGTTTGAACTTGGAATTCCAAGTTAAGGACCAAGTGTCCTTAACTTTTGAACTTGGAACCTAAAGTTCAGGATCAAGTGTCCTTAAGTTATGAACTTCGAATTGTAAGTTAAGGACCAAGTGTCCTTAACTTTTCAACTTGGAAATAAAAGTTGAGGACCAAGTGTCCTTAACTTTTCAACTTGAAACTCAAACTTCAGGACCAAGTGTCCTTTACTTTTCAACTTGAAACTCAAACTTCAGGACCTAGTGTCCTTAACTTTTCAACTTCAAAATCAAACTTCAGGACCTAATGTCCTTAAGTTATGAAGTTGAAACTCAAACTTCAGGACCTAGTGTCCTTAACTTTTGAACTTGGAATCCAAAGTTAAGGACCAAGTGTCCTTAACTTTTTCAATTCAATTTGCAACGGGGACACCAAATCCTTAACGTTATATCCTCAATTTTTATCGAATTATCACAGGACGCGATGTCCTTAACCTTATCAATCCAAAAATTCAAAAAAATAAATAAATCAAATTCGTACCATCAAATTCATAATAAAGAAATAAAAATCAACAGAAACACACAAAATCATAACTTACTGTAAATTTATGTCGATTTTTGGACGAGAAAGTTGAATTCTATGGTTTGAAATCGGAAGAGAAGCTTCTGCAAGTCCACGATCACAGTCTCTTCTGCTTCTGAAGTTAGTTATGTCCTGCTGCTGCCTCTGCTGATCGTTAATAAAAGTGTAGGTATAAGTTATAGTGGAAGGGTATTTTCGTCCAGTCAGGTAAAAGTTTATTAAACTAGTGGCTAAAGAATAAAGACATTTAAAATACTGGGTTTAAACTAAAGACAACTTCTGTTAATGGCTATTTGTGCACATCGCCCCGTGATATTTCGATGGCCATTGATTGGCATTTTGTGTATTGTGTGCGATGAGGGTAAGAATGTGCAATGTATGAGCCTGGTTGGAAAGCCACTTAGGAGTTAAAGTTGATGTAATTTAAGGTAATTATATTTGTTTGGCCAAGTAATTACTTGGTCAGCATGAAATTGGGTGTAATTGAGAGGGTGTAATTACTTTCTTCAATTATCAAGGGGAGGTGATATTACTTGGCCAACACCGTGTAATTGCAAGTCTATATAGCTTCTAATTTTTTTATATTTCTTTTTTCAAATATAATAAGTGTTATTATTTTTAAACTATTTTTCTTCCATTTCTTATCCTGTTTTTCCAACCTTCCAATGTGTTGCTTATGGCGTGTTTCCATATAATTTTGCAACTTCTCATATTTTGTTTCTTTTTATTGTTCTTTACTTTTCTTACTCGTTAAATACAAATCCGTAGTTTACTAGCTTTGTCATTAGTATAAAATGTGGAATAGCCTAAAGATCCACCCGAGTATGAATAGTCCTTATACGCTCGTCATTACGCATATACATTGCCCTTAAAACATAGCAAACAATCACATAAGGTTGATTTCCTAAGGTAGATTTCCTCATGCCAAGCCTAGGCAAGATATTTACCTTACAAGCCCAATCTATCTTTCAAAGTCACATTTCCTTAGAAATAACCTTCAACCGGCTCGAATCCTAATGAAGTTGATGAAAACCCCTCAGAAATCACCTCATCCAAGCTCTCTAGCTGCTAAAATTATAATAATGAAGTCTAAGTACTAAATGGGGTTAAATGTACAAGTGCAAAAATTCTACTTACAAATAACATTTTACAGATGTCGTAATGACGAAGGGTTTAAATTTGTGAAAACTATATTCAAAGGGCTACAACATTCATCAAGACATCTATAGCGACTCGACCTATCGTTTTGAGAGTTGTAGCCCCGTTCTCCTATTTACTGCTTACTTGTCGAGGTAGTCGGTTCGGGTCCGAAGAGATGTCGGAAAGAAATGAGACACTTAGTCTCATGGTTGACGCTTAAGTTGTAATAGTTGACCGGATGTTGACTTATGTATAAACGACTCCAGAACGGAGTTTTGATTGTTCTGTTAGCTCCGTTGAGTTATTCTGGACTTAGGAGCGTGTCCGGATTGTGATTTGGACGGCCGTAGTGGAATTAGGCTTGAAATGACGAAAGATTGGATTTTTGGAAAGTTTGACCGGGAGTGGACTTTTTGATATTGGGGACGGGTTCCGATTATGGAAGTTGGAGTAGGTTCGTAATGACATTTGTGACTTGTGCAAAATGTGGGGTCAATCAGACGTGATTTAATTGGTTTCAGCGTGGTTTGTAGAAGTTGGAATTCCTTAGTTTCAATAGGGTTGAATTGGGGTGCGATTCATGTTTTTAAAGTTGTTTAATGTGATTTGAGGGCTTAACTAAGTTTGTATCGTGTTTTTAGACTTGTTGGTATGTTTGGTTGAGTACCCGAGGGCCTCAGGGTGATTTCAGATGATTTTTGGATCAAAGTTAGAGTTTGGAGGACTGCTGTAGCTGAAGTCTGCTGGTGTAACCACTCATGCGGAGCTTTGATTGTAGGTGTAGACTCACATGTGCGAGCTGAGGAGCGCAGATGCGGCCAAGATTCGGAAGGGCAGTGGTCGTAGGAGCGGCGTAATGGGTGTAGAAGCGAAGGGTGCCCAGATACAATGAGGATTTTTGCATCTGCGGTTGCGCAGATGCGAGGGTGAGGACCACAGAAGCGAATGACCAGCTCCAGTGGTTCATCACAGAAGCGGAATTTTGGTCGCTTCTGCAACACCGCATATGCGGTTAAGTGCCCGCAAAAGCGGAAAGGCGGACAAAAAGAAAATACAAGGGTTCGCGATTTTGCTTCATTTTAAACATTTTGAGCTCTGGTTTTGGCGATTCGTGAGAGGATTTTCGAGGGAATTCTTGAGGTAAATCCATTGTGCATAATTTTGTTCAATAATCTTGTTTGCCCATTGATTTTCCCACCTCGTTGGTGTGTATTTAAGGTGTAAATTGGGAGTTTGAGGCTAGGAATTTTGAGAGTTTAATTTGGGGATATGGGTGACGATATGGTGTCGGATTTTGTTAAATTTGGTATGGTTGGACTCGTGGATGAATGGGCTTTCGGGTTTTGTGACTTTTGTCGGATTTCGATATGTGGGCCTGGGGGCCGATTTTGACTTTTGATTTTTCTTCTGGAATCAATTCCTTTAGCCCGTGTTGATTGTAAAACATTGTTTGTCGCTAGATTCGAGGTATTCAGAGGCCGTTTCGCGAGGAAAATGTGTGTTGGAGTAGAGTTTTGCCCGGATTGAGGTAAGTAACACTTCTAAACTTGGCCGTGAGGGTTTGAAACTTCCAAATTTGTGTTATATGATTGATGTAGAGGTGACACACATGCCAAATGACGGGCGTGCCGGCGTGCATTGTGAAAATTGTGACATGGTCGATTCCATGAAATTGTATAATGGATTTATCTTGTTGATATCCATGTTTTCATCATGTGATAAAGTAATTGAGTTGTCAATCATGCTAGAGATCATATTTAGGCTTTATGCTTGTAATGTTGGGACCCATATTGGTCGTTCCTTGCTGTCGGCTTATTGATTTCATCAAAATTTCATACGCAGTCATATTCATTCATTGCGTATTACATATCAATATCCGTTTCTATTTATTGATACATCATATTATTATTTTCGGGCTAGTTTCATGACATTGTGAGATCGTGAGAGAGAATTTGGAGAGATTGATGACTGAGTGAGACCGAAGGCCTGGTTATGAGTGATATTTATGGGATCGGGCTGCACGCCGCAGAAGGTTTTACTGATTTATGCCTGGATCTGGCTTATGATAGAGCTTGGGCTGAAGGAGCCCCTATGAAGTTTGCACGCACCCCAATTGAGCGCAGTTGATTTATATTGAGGTATGGATCTTCCATGGACATGGATCTTATCCGAAACATTTATACCTGTGGATGGATCTTTCCCATGGGCTAGATTGGCCCTATCCAGTCCTGAGTGATCGACGGTCAGTTGATGTATATATTCGGGTATGGATCTTCCCTGGGTTGTATTGGCCATATACAGTACTGAGTGATGAGTATTCCGAGAGCGTGAGTACACGAGACTTTCAACATGGTGCATCACATACAACATGTGCATTGTCATGTAGATGTAAAGAAGTTATATTCCTCATATTCTTCAAAATTGATCTATCTTACTGGTATTAAGTTTAACTGTTGAACTTGAAATCATGTCTACGTTTCTGCACTATTATTTCAATATTGAACTTTACCGGTTTAGTTGGTCACTACTTTCAGTCCAAAGGTTAGATTTGTTACTTATTGAGTTAGTTGTACTCACGCTACATCCTGAACCTCATGTGCATATCTAGGTGCTTCCTGTCACGGCGGCTGCTGAGTTGAGGAGTTCGAACTTTCGGAGATTATCAAGGTAGTTGCTTGGCATTGGCAGACCTTGACTCTCCTCCCTTATCTTCAATTGATATTTTAGTTTTATTCTCCAAACGTTGTATGAACAATATTCCTATGTAGATGCTCATGTACACGGCGACGCCCGATTTTGGGAGAGATTTTGTATTGAGATTACGTTTTTCTTATTTGCTTTTAAAAGAGTATTCCTGAAATTTAACTGCTTCTGTATTTTTTCAAGCTTTTAGTGTACTGAAATGGTTAAGTATTTGGCTTGTCTAGTTCCACGATAGGCTCCATCACGACGGGTTGGTTTTGCCCCCGTGACAAGTTGGTATCAGAGCTAGGTTACATAGGTCTCACATGTCATGAGCAGGTTTAGTAGAGTCTTGCGGATCGGCACAGAGACGTCTGTATTTATCTTTGAGAGGCTACCAAAATCTTAGGAGACTTCACATTCTTGTATTATTGTCGTGCGGATTTGGTTGATTCTGGTAACTAAACTTTTGTTATTCTATTCTCTCATAGATAGTGAGGACACGTGCTACCGGACATGATGGACAACCACTAGTACAACATGCTAGGGCCACGAGAGGCCGAGGTCATGGTAGGGACTGCGGTAGGGGCAGAGGTGCAACTCGTACAACAGCTAGAGCAGCACATGAAGCTCCACCAGTCGCTCCAGCTTAGGAGCCTATACCAGATACGGTTGAGCCAGTGGACCAGCTCAGGCACCAGTTGTGCTCATTGTGATTCCAGGCCTTCAGGAGGCTTTGGCTCAGATTCTGACTGTGTGCACAATCCTTGCTCTGGCGGTCTCAGTTCCGGCCGCAACATCCACTTCTGAAGTCGGGGGAGGTACTCAGACTCCCGCTGCCTGTACACCAGAGCAGGTGATGCAGGAAGTTCAGACACCGGGGGCACTACCAGCCCAGCCAGTTGCAACTGCTCAGGATCAGGTGGTCCCGTTATGTCTGATGATGAGTAGAAGAGACTCCAGAGATTTGGGATGCTTCAGCCTCCATCATTTAGCGGTGCTGAGTCAAAGGATGCTCAGGGTTTCTTGGATAAGTTCCAGCGGATTGTTCGTACGACAGGTATTCTATAGACCATCGGGGTCTCGTTCACTACTTCTTAATTTTTTGCGTTTTCCTTCTGATGGTGGAAGGCTTATGAGAGGCGTAAGACGGCCAGTGCAACACCACTTACATGGAAGGAGTTCTCTATTCTCTTCTTGGAGAAGTTCGTACCGCAGTCTCGCAGGGAGGAGATGCGCAGACAGTTTGAGCAGCTACGATAGGAGGGCATGTCTGTGACGCATTACAAGATAAGGTTTTCTGAGTTGGCTCGTCACGCAGTTTGGTTGCTTCCCACTAATAGGGAAAGGATTAGGAGGTTCATTTATGGCCTCACATATCAGTTGCGGTTACTTATGACTAGGGAGAGAGTATCTGGTGCTACCTTCGACGAGGTGTTTGACATTGCTCGGTAGATAGAGAAGGTACGCTGTCAGAAATGTGGTGATCAGGAGGCCAAAATGCCTCGTGGATCGGGTGGTTTCAGCGGTGTTCTTTTCGAGGGCCAGTTCTACCACGTCAGGAGTCGTCGTTAATGACATGCTCAGACAGCTCGTCCAGCTCACCGTGGTGCATCATCCGGCCATGGTTCATACAATACTCATCAGGGTCAATCATCTCTAAGTGCCATTACAACCCAGAGTTCGTCCCATGCCCTATCAGTTCAGGGTTCATCTGCACCGGGTGCTTCTAGTGGGTATTTTGGTTCTCGGGGCTCGCCTCAGTACTTTCCGCCATATTCAGTGAGAGGTTGTTTTGAGTGTGGAGATTTGGGTCACATCAAGAGGCATTATCCCCGCCTTTTAGAAGGTCCAGCTCAGCAGATGAGTCAGACCACGACTTCGACACCAGTTACTTCATCACCCGCCCAGCCAACTCGGGGTGGGGCTCATGCAGCTAGTGGTCTCCCTAAAGGGGAAGGCCCATCAGGTGGCGGCCAGACCCAATTCTATGCTCTTCGTGCCATACCAGATGCCATTGCTTCAGACACAATGATCAGCAATATTGTCTTAGTATGCCACATGGATGCTTCTATACTATCTGACCCTGGTTCCACTTAGTCATATGTATCATCATATTTTTCTCATTATCTAGATATGGTCTGTGAGTTCTTAGTCTCATCTATTCATGTATCTACACCGGTGGGCGATACTATTATTGTGGACCGTGTACACCGATAATGTGTAGTGACTATTGGGGGATTGGAGAGTAGAGTTGATCTCTTGGTGCTTAGTATGGTTGATTTCAACATGATCTTGGGTATGGATTAGTTGTCTCCATGTTATGCTATTCTGGATTGTCACGCTAAGACCGTGACGTTGGCGATGCTGGAGTTTCCAAGGATTGAGTGGAAAGGTTCTCTAGACTATGTTCCCAGCAGAGTGATTTCATTTGAAGACCCAGTAGATGGTTGGGAAGGGTTGTTTATCTTATTTTGCCTTTGTGAGATATGTTGGTGCTGATACCCCTACAATTGATTCTGTTCTGGTGGTCCGAGATTTTGCAGATGTGTTTCCTGAAGACCTGCTGGGCATGCCGCCCGACAGAGATATTAACTTTGGTATTGACTTGGTGCTAGGAACTCAGCCTATTTCTATTCCACCGTATAGTATGGCATCGACTGAGTTGAAAGAACTACATGAGCATCTTCAAGAACTTCTTGATAAGGGGTTTATTAGGCCTAATGTGTCACCTTAGGGTGCACCGATTCTGTTTGGGAAGAAAAAGGATGGTACTATGCGGATGTGCATTGATTACAGGCAGTTGAACAAAGTTACAATCAAGAACAAGTATCCTTTGCCGCACATTGATGATCTATTTGACCAACTTAAGGGAGCGAGGGTGTCCTCTAAGATTCATTTGAGGTCTGGGTATCACTAGTTGAAGATTCGGGACTCGGATATTCTAAAGACAACATTTAGGACCCGTTATGCGTTCCCTGTGATGTCTTTTGGGCTGACCAATGCCCCAGCAACATTCATGCATCTGATGAACAATGTATTTCAGATGATATCCTTGTGTACTCTCGTAGCTAGGAGGAGCATGCGTAACATTTGGGGGTTGTGTTGCAGCGGTTGAGGGAGGAGAAGATTTATGCTAAGTTATCCAAATATGAGTTTTGGATTAGTTCAATGGCATTCTTGGGACACATGGTGTCCAGTGAGGGGATTCAGGTGGATCCGAAGAAGATAAAGGCGGTATAAAGCTTGCCTAGACCGTCTTCAGATATGGAGATTAGAGCTTTCTCGACTTGGCCGATTATTATTGTCGCTTCGTGGAGGGTTTCTCGTATATTGCATCGCCATTATTAAATTGACCCAGAACTGTGCTATTTTCAAGTGGTCGGATGAGTGTGAGGAGAGCTTTCGGAAGCTCAAGACTGCCATGATCACAACTCTAGTTCTAGTTTTGCCTTCAGCTTCATGCTCTTATACAATGTATTGTGATGCCTCTCGGGTTGGTATTGGGTGCGCTTGATGTAGGGAGGTAGAGGGATTTTTTATGATTCATGTCAGTTGAAGCCCCATGAGAAGAACTACCATGTGCACAATTTGGAGTTGGCTGCCATCGTTCATGCATTGAAAATTTGGAGGCATTATCTCTATGATATTTCTTGTGAGGTGTTTACAGATCATTGAAGTCTCTAGAACTTGTTCAAACAAAAGGATCTAAATTTGAGGCAACGGATATAGTTGGAGCTGCTAAAGGACTATGATATCACTATTCTATATCATCCTGGAAAGGCCAATGTGGTGGCTGATGCCTTGAGTAGAAAGGCAGTGAGTATGGGTAGCCTTGCATTCATTCCTGTTGGTGAGAGACCGCTTGCAGTTGAAGTTCAGGCCTTGGCCAAACAGTTCATGAGATTAGATGTCTCGGATCCAAGTCAGGTTCTAGCTTGTGTGGGTTCTCGGAATTCCTTATATGATCGCATCAGATAGCGCGAGTATGACGATCCCATATGCTTGTCCTTAAGGACACGATTCAGCACGATGATGCCAGAGATGTGACTATTAGGGATGATGAGGTATTGAGGATGCATGGTCGGATTTGTAAGCCTAATATATATGGACTACGTGAGTTGATTCTTGAGTAGGCCCACAGTTCGGGGTATTCCATTCATCTGGGGGATGCGAAGATGTACTGACTTGAGGCAGCACTATTGGTGGAGAAGAATGAAGAAGGATATAGTGGGGTTTGTTTCTCGGTGCCTTGACTGGCAACAGGTAAAGTATGAGCATCAGAGACCGGGTGGATTTCTTCAGAGGATAGAGATTCCAGAATGGAAATGGGAGCGGATCACCATGGGTTTTGTATGGGCTCCTACGAACTTTGAGGAAGTTCAATGCTATTTGGTTGATTGTGGATCGGCTGACCAAGTCCTCGCACTTCATTCCAGATGGTACTACTTATTCTTTAGAGCGGTTGGCTGAGATTTACATCCGAGAGATTGTTCGCCTTCCCAGTGTGCTAGTGTCCATAATTTCAGATCAGGGCATGCAGTTTACATCGCATTATTGGAGAGCATTACATCGAGAGTTGGGCATCCAGGTTGAGTTGAGCACCACATTTTACCCTTAGAAGGATGAGCAGTCCGAGCGCACTATTCAGATATTGGAGGATATGCTACGCGTTTGTGTCATTGATTTTGGGGGTTACGGGATCAGTTTGTGCCGCTCACAGAGTTCACCTACAATAACAACTACTAGTCAAGCATTTAGATGGCTGAGGCTTTGTATGAGAGACGTGTAGGTCTCCAGTGGGTTGGTTTGATCCGGGTGAGGCTACACTATTGGGTACTGACTTGGTTCAGGATGCTTTGGACAAGGTTAAATTGATTCATGAGCGGCTTCACACGACCAAATCTAGACAGAAGAGTTATGCTGACAGGGAGGTATGTGATGTTGCTTACAGTGTTGGGGAGAAGGTTCTGCTCAAGATTTCACCCATGAAGGGTGTTATGAGGTTCGGGAAGAAGGACAAGTTGAGCCCTCAGTATATTGGGTCGTTTGAGGTACTTTAGAGGATTGGAGAGGTGGATTACAAGCTTGACTTTCCACCTAATTTGTCGAGTGTGCATCCAATATTTCATGTGTCTATGCTCCAGAAGTATGTTGTTAGTGATTCATCTCATGTTTTGGATTTCGGCACAGTTCAACTGGATGGTGATCTGACTTATGATGTGGAGCCGGTGGCCATTTTGGATCGGCAGGTTCAAAAGTTGAGATCAAAGGACATAACTTTAGTGAAGGTGCAGTGGAGAGGTCAGCCAGTTGAGGAGGCTACTTGGGAGACCGAGCAGGAGATGCAGAGTAGATATCCACTCCTATTTGAGACTCCACATATGTTTATAGACCCGCTCGAGGATGAACATTTGTTTAAGAGGGGGAGGATGTAACGACCCGACAGATCGTTTTGAGAGTTTTAGCCTTGTTCCCCCATTTACTGCTCATTTTGTACTTTATAGCTGTTATGTGACTTGCCGTGGTAATCGATTCAGAACCGGAGGGATTTCAGAAGGAAATGAGACACCCAGTCTCATGGTTGAAAGCTTAAGTTGAATAGTTCACCGGATGTTGACTTATGTGTAAACGACTCCAAAATGGAGTTTTGATGGTTCTGTTAGCTCTGTTGGGTGATTTTGGACTTAGGTGCGTGTTCAGATTGTGATTTGGAGCGCCAAGTTGAATTAGGCTTGAAATGGCAGAAGATTGAATTTTTAGAAATTTTGACGGGGTGTGGGCTTGTTGATATCGGTGTCGGGTTCTGATTCTGGAAGTTGGAGTAGATCCGTAATGTCATTTGTGACTTGTGAAAAATTTGGGGTCAATCCAACGTGATTTGATAGGTTTCAGCGTCGTTTGTAGAAGTTGGAATTCCTTAGTTTCAATAGGCTTGAATTGGGGTGCGATTCGTGTTTTTGAAGTTGTTTAATGTGATTTGAGGGCTCAACTAAGCTCGTATCATGTTCTTAGACTTGTTGCTATGTTTGGTTGAGATCCCGAGGGCCTCGGGGTGATTTCAGATGGTTTTCGGATCAAAGTTGGAGTTTGGAGGACTATTGTAGCTGAAGTTTGCTGGTGTAGCCGCACCTACAGAGCTTTGATCACAGGTGCGAGCTGAGGAACGCAAATGCGGACAAGACTGGGAAGGGCAGTGGTCACAGATGCGGTTAAGTGCTCGCACAAGCAGAAAGGCTGGACAAAAAGATAAAGACAAGGGTTCGCGATTTTTCTTCATTTTAAACATTTTGAGCTCGGGTTTTGGCAATTCTTGAGAGGATTTTCGAGGGGATTCTTGAGGTAAGTCCTTTGTGCTCATTTTTGATCAATTTTCTTGTTTCCCCATTGATTTTACCACCTAGTTGGTGTGCATATAAGGTGTAAATTGGGGGTTAGAGGTTAGGGATTTGGAGAGTTTGATCCGGGAATTTGGATAACGATTTGGTGTCGGATTTTGATAAATTTGGTATGGTTGGACTCATGGATGAATGGGCTTTCGGGTTTTGTTGCTTTTATCAGATTTCGAGATGTGGGCCCAGGGGAGGCTTTGGGACGATGTTTACTTTTGATTTATAACTTAGTATTTTTCTTCTGGAATTAATTCCTTTAGCCCGTGTTGATTGTAACGCATTGTTTGTGGCTAGGTTTGAGGCACTCAAAGGACGTTTCACGAGGCAAAGGTGTGTTGGAGTAGTGATTCCCGGGTTGAGGTAAGTAAAACTTCTAAATTTGGCCCTGAGGGTTTTTGCCGAATTTTGTGTTATATGATTGGTGTCGAGGTGACGTGCATGCCAAGTGACGGGTGTGTGGGCGTGCACTGTGAAGATAGTGACCTGGTCGATTCCATGGAAATGTATAGTGGATTTATCTTGTTGATATCCGTGTTTTCATCATGTGATAAAGTAATTGAGAAGTCAATCATGCTAGAGATCATGTTTAGGCTATATGTTGGTAGTGTTGGGACCCATAGTGGTCGTTCCTTGCTGTCGACAAATTGATTTCATCAAAATTTCGTACTCAGTCATATTCATTCATTTCATATTACATCTCAGTCTCTGTTGCCATTTATTGATTCATCATATCATTATTTTCGGGCTAGTTTCATGACCATTGTGAGCTCGTGAGAGAGAGGCTGGAGAGATTGCTGACTGAGTGAGGCTGAGGGCCTGATTATGAGTGACATTAATTGGATCGGGTTGCACGTCGCAATAGGTTTTACTGATTTATGCCTAGATCTGGCTTATGATAGCACTTGGGCTGAAGGAGCCCCTCATTGGGGATGGATCTTTCCCACGGGCCGGATTGGCCCTACCAAGTACTGAATGACTGATGGTCAGTTGATTTATATATTTCAGGATGGATCTTCCCTGGGCTGGATTGTCCATATACAATACTGAGTGATTGGGCATTCCGAGAGCGTGAGTACACGAGGCTTTCAACATGGTGCATCATATATAGCATGTGCATTGCGAAGGATTGGTTTGCCTAGTTCCACGATAGGCGCCATCACGACGGGTTGGTTTTGGGCCGGACAACATCTTCACCCAATTTCATATAGATTTTGAACAAATCTCTTGCGAAGTCAGGTTAAATACAGAAAATCTCAATTTCAGCATTTCAAGTCTTTTAAAACTTGCTCCAAATGCGCTGAAACTCATCCGATCTCCTTGTGACTCCATTCAATCATTCCTACTAGTCCAATTACTCTATTTAGACTTTTCCAAAGGCTCAAAACACCCACGAAAATATCACAACAAAGAATCGAGCCTCAAACCGAATAGAATTTCTTTTAAGTTATTAAATCTTCATTCTTTCAAAAGAGTGTCTAAATCACACTTAAGACACTTCAGATTTCTTTCACACATTGCACACAAGTTCAATTCAATTATATAGAACTTCCTAAAGTCTCATAATCCAATAACATCAAAGACAATCCTTTGTCAAACTTAAGTTCTTCAAATTGCCAACGTTCGACATATGGTGTCGAATATTTCTTGGAACATCTAAAATCCAATGCGAACACGTACAAGTCCAAACCTATTGCAACCTTTAAATCATCAGTCCGGGGTCGTTTACTCAAAAGTCAAACCTTAGTCAACTCTAACAACTTATTGCTTCCAAAATGGAACTAAGTGTTCTAATTCACTCCAAAACCTACCAGAAACAAAACCAACTATACCCGCAAGTCATAAAATATTAAACAACATACCTTAAACATCAAATAGGTGAACGAGCTCTAATACTCGAAATGAATGGTCGAGTCGTTACATAAATACATTACGAAGATAGCATATATACAAATGACTATCAATTTAACTAATAATATCAAGCGTAAAAAAACAAAACCTCGAGAGTGAAAATGATAAGATTATTTAATCTATTAATGACAGTCAGACTCATGGCTGGCTTTTGGGTAAAGCCTCTAAAGCCCAAGCTTTAGGCCTCCAATTTTAGGGGGCCCCATTTTTTACCCAATAATCTTTTTTAATTAAGTATTTTTACTCTTATTACATATTTTGGTAAAATAAAATAAAGAAGAAGATATTTTTGCTTCAAAAATGGGCTCCTAATGTATAAATGCAAAATTTATGGAATGAATCAAGTAATTATTCAATTTTCTTTAGTCTTTTTCTCACTAAATATTATGTAAACCTTTTCCACTTTCTTTCTTGATTTGCACAATATTCAATTTCCTTTTCTAATCTTTCTTAGTTCTCATCAAGCATTACTACTATTATATATTTTCTTTGTGCCTCCAAGAGATCATATTGTTCAGTATTTTTCGTCAATCAAGCTAAAGTCTACCAGAAGTATATTGAAAGCAACGAATATTTATTTTCACATCAAATTAATGAATCAGGTTTTTCTATTCCAACTTTTTAGTACTATTTTCATCTACGTTTGTTTTTCTTGATATTTTCAATACGTGCGCATATATTATCCTTTTAGTATTTATTAATATTTAAATATGCCAAATATAAAATATGAATTCGGTTATTCAAAACTTAAGGAAAAAAAATTGAATCTTTGATACAATCCCAAAAGGACGAAATGATAGTACTCTAATTGATATACTCAATCCAATTAAAAGACTTGATTCTTTTTCAAATGCTTATATTGCATATAAAATAAATGGTAACAGTTCTTGTAAAAGTTGTCTCGGGTCGTCCTCGATCACAAACTAAAAATTTGAAATAAGTTCTAAATTAAAATTGATAAATCTTACTGAAGATCAACCATGGCGCAAGAGATTAAATGGATTAACTATATTATCAATTGAAAAATAACTATTAGAAGAAATTGATTATAAAATAAATATTCATAATTTTGCATCTGACAAAGCTAGAAAATTATATTTCAAACAAATAATATATATTAATTTTTTTTATTATAAAAAAATAATTAAATGCCTCTTATAGAAGTTTGGCTTTAGGCCCCCAATAGTATTGAGCCGCCCTTGGTCAAACTATACATAAAATATATATTAATCAGCTATTCATAGAGCATGGTCTAAAATTTACATTTGCTATAGTCTTTTTTTTTGGGGTAAGAAAAGTAGATATTATATATATATTAAGGCTTAGCATACAAAGAGACATGGTGCCGAGATTGCACCCTATTATACTTATACTATTACTAGATAAAACATCATCGGTATAAGGTAGAAAAACATTCCTATTTGCTAGATCTTCATTGTTCAAAAAGTCTTGAGCGGGACAAGTGTTGGGGAGAGAACGCCAAAAAGTTGATCCATTTTTATCTTCTGTCCAAGTTTGTACCGCAAATTGTGGAGGATGATAAAAAACTTGTAGCTGAAAATTTCCATCCAAAAAGCTTCCTGCAGTTGCAAGTTTATCCGCTAATCTATTCTGTTATCTGTATGCATGGATAACTAGAGGATCATGTAGCTGCTGAAGTAGGTGCCTGCAATCAGATAGAAGATTATCCAAGTGCCAGTTATCAAATTTAAGTAATATGATTATCTCCTTGGCATCGTGTCACGACCCAAAATCCCACCTTCGGGCCATGACTGCGTCTAATGTTGAACCCGCAAGACAAGCCAACGTTTGAACTAAATAAAACTCATTAACAATTAAATCGAACAAGATAACTAAGGCATCGATGGTCAACAATATGAAGGTTAGAAAATTACCAAAAATAATATAGCAACTTCGAAATAAAACCCATATACAAATCCCAAAACTGGTG
>ML255789.1:9753-66509 GCA_005239495.1 Nicotiana undulata
CATAAAATCTCTTATACTCCAATATATATATATATATATATATATATATATATATATATATATTTGCTCCAAAGTTTCTGATTTGACAGAAACTCAACAAGGAAAGAAAAATTTAAAAGTTCATGATTTAGCAAAAAAATCAACGAAACAATGAACTTTATATATAAATTGTTCGAAAGAAGTGAGAAAAATACAAATAAAAAAACATTTTCAGTTTTAATTGCATATGTATAGTACATGTATAAGTTTGTGTAAACTTGTATATGAAATGTTGACTAATGTATACTGGTATTTCGCTGGCACAGAAAAACAAAATCAGTGTTAATGGAAAACATAGAGAATAAGAAGTAAAAGCAAAAAAGAAAAATATATACAAAAAGTAACCAAAACAAAAGCAAAAGGAAACTGCGGCAAAACTAAAACTAAAAAAATATGCAACAAAACTAAAATTATTACCGTGAAAGAAAAACTTACTCCAAAAAAAAGATCAATGTTGTATAACAGTATTTTCACACCCAATATACAATATTATACAACATTATACCCTTATTATAATTTTGTATAATGTTGTGTAAATTATATAATGATATAGAACGGTGTATACAAAACTAGACTTCATCTTCAACTTCCTTCTTCAACTAGTATGGTTCCCCAAACCAATGTTAATCAAACACATTTAACTCAACACTCAAGATCCATATCATTACAAGCTTTTACAATAATTTTTAACTTAACCCTATCACGTTAGAGTAAGATTTTTCAAATTTGAGTTAAACTTAGAGCTTCAAAGCTCCTTCGATTGAGTTTTTAATATGGATGCAACAAAACTTCAATTTTAAATTTGGACACTCACGAATCGAGATTCAAATATTTGAGATCTATAAATAATTAGGAAGATTAAACAACTTAGCAGAGAAAATCCTTTAAATCAAGTTTGAGTTCTATTAATATTCAGATCTATATTAGTGAGAGAAGAGAAAGAAAGGAGAATGCAAAGAGAGGTTGGTGGAAAGTATAGTGTGCTCGGAATGAAGAAAAAACGAAAATAAAGAAACCCTAAAAGTGTGTATGTAATAGTGGCTAAAGGCTAAAAAAATTATTTCAGATTATGTACAACCTGGGCCAAACTAAGTAAGTACTTCAAAAGTGGGTTGTTTTCAGTTGGGCTGTTAAGTCAAGTGACAAGAGTTGTAATTCTTTCATTTTTAAAACCTGATCATGGTTATGTCAATTTTGGACGACATATATGGTCCAAATTGACTCAAGAGTGAGTGAACTTGTACCGTGTTCAAATTAAATTACAACTAGACGAGCTATATTTTTATGAATTAAATTTGACGCCTTTAAAATAAGAGAAATTAATCTAAATAGCCGCTCACCAAACTGCTTAAACTAAAATAACCAGTGAGTATAATATATGGATAATTTATGTATTATATGTGTATAATTATGTATAGTCAATTTTATAATCTATGCATATGGCTAGAAAAAGTAAGCAATAAATATGACGGGTTATTTGTGTAAAAATTCCTTAAATTAAAGCAAATCACGTAGATACACGACATCTAGGACCCCTATTTTTCTACCATATAGATATATCTATAAGTAAAAAAGTTATTTTACACCACACATAACTGAAACTAATTGGGTGTTTGGACATAAAAATGGTAAAAAGTAAAAAATAAGTAAAAAAAAAATAAGTAAAAATGATATTTGAAAATTAGAGTATATTTTATGGTAATTAAACATCTTTATATCAACCACCGATGTAAATATTAACAAAGAAGTAGATCACCTCGACCCAATTCCATACTGGAAAAAATAACTCACTCTTAACCTTCCCTGTCTCCTAATCTCAGTTATACAATTTCTCTCACAAGCTAACTACTAAGTATTTACATTTTGTTAGAAGTACACGAGTATAATCCTCAGCTCTAATATTGTACATGTATATCACTCTCCTTGCAGGGACATCCCATGTTGTTGCTTGTTTATCAAGTATCCTTGCATTTCCCTCATTCCACATCGTGTGTGTATATTCTGCATATACTAGTTTGAGTATCCTGACCAGTTGAGATCGCCCCTTTATTTTTTTTACAATCTAATGTTGCCAATCAGACCACAATATTGTAAATTGCTGGTGTACTTGTAACCATTGCTTGAGTCTAGAACACATGTTTATACCAAATGCACATTATGCAAATATATGATATCTTGTTTCTAGTGTTTGATTGCAAAACTAGCATGTGTCTTCCACTTGTATTCCCCAATTCTTCGATCTGTCAGTCGTGAGCAATCTTCCCTAAATTTGTAACCAAATTTTGGTCGTGCTTGATTCTAATACATTAAACCTTTCGATGAGACTTTAGGCAGCTCTCCTAACAGTTGCAAGTAAACATGTTTGATTACATTCCTTTGGTAAACTTGGCTATTGGTGATGATATCCAGATTACCCTTTGCTGATGAAATCCATGATGCTTGGACATGAAAATTAGAGTCTTGATTGGACATGATTATAATTTTGATTTGTTTTTTAATTTTTGTGAGTGATCTTAGTAAAAAATTAGAAAAAACTTTTTTGGAGTTTTTTAAATTTTCAAAAATCATATTCAAGTAAAAATTAAAATTTTTACGGCCAAACAATGGTTTCAGAAAAAGAGCATTTACCTATTTATATAACGGATGTATGATATGCCACAAATTGAGAGAATTTGCACAAATATTAAATTTTAGAAGAGATGCAAAAAACGATGATAGATCTCATCGTTAATATTAATAAAAAAAATCCATATGCTTATGATTCAGTAGTAGGAGGCAAACCTTATGCTAAAGAAAAAAAAAACAGAAGTATATGCTTTAGGTGAACATATATCTATGCCTGCAGACAAAGCACGAAAAGTAATTGTTCAAATTAGCGATCGTTCCTACGAGGAAACACTTATGATACTAGAACTCATGCCATATCGAGCATCTTATCCCATTTTGAAAATTGGTTTTAAAAAAAGCAATTTTTTTCGAAAAAAGGTGAAAACAAATTCACGGCCAAGAAATGAGCTCTAATCGAGTAAGATTTTTTTTCTCTTACGAGTTGATTGACTTAAATGACAAACACAACTAGTAGGCGTTTGGCCATGAATTCGAAACCTTTTTTTGGAATTTGGAATTTCAATTGAAAATGAAGTTTGTGTTTGGTTATAATATTTGCAACATATTTGGATGTCTTGTTTTTCAAAATCATGAAACATGATTTATACCCCATAACTAGTAAAATATATAAAAACCACCCAAATTTGATTATCCTACTTTAAATAAACAATCAAAATGCTATTGTTCAACTGTTGTCATATTCTACTTTACTTCAATACATAGAAGATGCAAAATCAATATCACATTTTCTAATTCTACTAGTACACAAAGAAAGAATTTAAGCGAAAAACAACATGAATATAAACAAGTTATTCTTTAATATTGAGGTATATCAAGAATTCAATAAAATCTACCTATTATAAAAGATAAAATAAAAATAAAAGATAGATTAATTGGCTACTTGCATCACCAAGAATTTGCCCCTTTTTTCCTCGCGTTTGCTGAACCAATAGGGGTTAAGAATAACAGTGAACAATGAGGAAGCTAAGCTAACACTTAAATCCCTCTTGGCTTCCCACTCACTCATTGTGCGTTTTGTGTTTCTCTGGGTAGTTGTAGTTAATAGTTGTTGGGATAATTGTATAAATGTTAAAAGTATAGGGTAAATTTGTAAAATTGAAAACTAGTGAAAATGCATTTTCAATTGAAAAACTAGTAAGCACCAATTTTTCAAATTTGAAAATGCATTTTCAAGTGAAATTGAAAAAAAAAGGTTGAATTTGATAATCAAACATTGTTTTCAATTTATTTTTTAGAAAAAAGCAAAAAATTTTGTATGTCCAAACGGGCTCCTAGTAACAGGGCTAGAAAATAAAATTTTCCTGGTTAGTAATATAATACGAGGCCGCCTTTAATTGTTCTGATCCAAAAGAAAGCCCAGTAACATAACCCTAGGTTTCACCATATATATAACCATGCCACAGAAGGCGAAAAACCCTAGACCGCATATTTCTGGCAAAATCCAACGCCGAAGTAGAGCTTAGTAGTTCTCGTTTGCTAAAGCTCTCAAACCTCCGAAGGCAAACATGGCTACTCAGATTAGCAAAAAGCGAAAGGTTTGTAATTTGTTTTCACCATCTGTGTATAGATATCACATTTGTGAATTTATTTGAAAATTTACTAATACATTTTTCCGTTTCAGTTTGTTGCCGATGGCGTGTTCTTCGCCGAGCTGAACGAGGTGTTGACACGTGAGTTGGCTGAGGACGGATACTCTGGAGTGGAGGTTAGGGTTACTCCTATGAGGACTGAAATCATCATCAGAGCCACTCGTACTCAGAATGTTCTCGGTAGTTCCTCTAACTTTCTTCGTTATGAATTTATAGTGCAGTTGTTACTCATTTTTGATGTGAACTGCTATTGATGTGGCAATTTGTATTTGATTAGTTATTGCTAGTGGTAAAGTTCTTAGTTATAATTTTCTTTGTGTTAACTTCCAGATCCAATTGATTGCGTATGTTTAAAATGAAATTTTAGGCTTATGTTATATCCAGCAGCATGCTTCTGTACTTGTTGTTTGATTGATAATGATCCCTCCGTTCCATTTTATATGATATAGACATTTTTGTGTGCTAAAAGTCGTTTCATTTAGGTAAAACAACAAGTGTAAATTAAACTGTTTAGCATTTTAAACGATACATGTTTATGTGGCAAAAAATCATTTCTTTAAGGTGAAATGACGAGTTTAATTTTAGATTAGTATGATAATTTGTTAGGCTATAAAAAATCTAATTAAGGTAAAATGACAAGTTTAAAGTTGAATTGTTTCGAAAGATAAATTATATCATTCTTTTTGTGGAATATTAAAATGTAAAAGTGTAACATAAATTGGGACTGATTGGAGTATACTTTTGGGAAGAAAAAAAGATTTTAGAGGGTGAAAGAGAATGATTAATGCTACTTATATCCTTATGAGTGCCTTTTTAAAAATTTTCTAAGTAAAGGAACAAGCAAGGTGGAAAAGTGATGAATAAGTTGTTCTCTCATCTTGTATTTGGTCATATATTTCCTTAAATTAATTCAGCCGTGCAATACTCCTTTCCTTTGACAAGTATCGTGTATAGAATGGATCAAGTCTTGTAGGTAGTAATCTTAATACATCTCGTGTACGGTTGATTATTGGTACATTTTGTTTTATTAGGTGAGAAGGGAAGGAGGATCAGGGAGTTGACGTCAGTTGTCCAGAAGAGATTCAACTTTAAAGAGGGCACTGTTGAGCTGTATGCTGAGAAGGTTAACAACAGAGGACTGTGTGCTGTTGCTCAGGCTGAGTCACTTCGATACAAGCTCCTTGGTGGTCTTGCTGTCAGGAGGTAATTTCAGTCTATCTGCCATATGTTACATTTTGCTTTCTGCTAGTGACTTGTGCTTTTCCACTTTGTTTATCTAACTTGTAAACGACAATGATATGCTTGTGCCTTTACTTTCTGCAATGCTTTCCTCTGCTAAAATATTATACTCCACATGTCTTGTGTCTTTTTCAATTTTGTTCATTACTTTATGGTCTTCACGAGTTAAGGTTACTTTATGATTCTCTTAGAATGTTCTCTGTCATCCACAAAGCAAATTGGTTTGTTAATACCAATCATGTGTCGGATGATGACTAGAGTAATAGTCCTCCATGCCATCATTCTCATGATGTAATTTAGTCTTATGCAGTAATCTTGGTGAGGACATATTTGTAAAGATTGTTTTGTTGTGTTACTTGGATCTAGGTGTTTTTAGATATTTACATTTCAATTTAGATTTCAATCTTATCTTGATCGCCAGGGCTTGTCATCTATAAAGCAAATAGGTTTACCTTGTACTAAATTTGTGTCGGAAGATGACTATATCAGCTGAAGCATGCTAAATACTTTTTCTGAGTTGTAACTTTTTACACCTCTGACCATGGTTTGCAACATGCTTAATTTTTTTCATGTGTTTCTATGTGCAATTTAGTCCTTCATGCCTCGTCTTCCATAAAACAAATAGGTTTACCTTGTACCAAATTTGTGTCGGAAGATCACTATATCAACTGAAGCATGCTGAAGATATTTTCTGAGTTGTAACTTCGTACTTCTCTGACCTTGATTTGCAACATGCTTAATTTGTTTCCATATGTGTTTGTATGTGTAAGTCAGTCCTCCATGCCTCCTGTCATCTATAAAGCAAATAGGTTTTACTTAGTACCAAATTTGTGTCGGAAGATGACTATATCAGCTTAAGCAGGCTAAAGACGTATGAGTTGTAATTCTTACACCTCTGTCGTTGGTTTGCAACATGCTTAATTTGTTTCCACTTTCCACATGTATTTTATTATGAGTTTTGTGTGACTAGGTTAATTATTATTTGTGTTGCTCTAACAAATATCTCAAACATTATCAGGGCATGCTATGGTGTCCTGAGATTTATCATGGAGAGTGGAGCCAAGGGATGTGAGGTATGCTTCTTCAATTCTCTATCTGCTCATGACGACATGACTATTAGATTGTACTAGTTCCTCACATATACTTTGTTCAGGTGATTGTTAGTGGAAAATTGAGAGCTCAGCGTGCCAAGTCCATGAAGTTCAAAGATGGTTACATGATTTCTTCTGGGCAGCCTGTGAAAGAGTATATTGACTCTGCTGTTAGACACATTCTCATGCGACAGGTAAAGTTCAGATCACTTAGCGCTGTAGTTTTGCTGTTCTTGGTTGTTGCTTTTTATTTATTATGTCATTCTGGTTTCTGATGTGATTTTTATTTTTCTTTTGTTCTGTAGGGAGTACTTGGTATCAGGGTCAAGATTATGCTTGATTGGGATCCCAAAGGAAAGCAAGGTCCAACAACACCCCTTCCAGATCTTGTCACAATCCATCCCCCCAAGGAGGAAGAAGAATACAACATTCCTCCACCAGTGGTGCCAGTTGACATTGAGGTTCCTGTTCCAATTATGTAGACAGCTAGCTTCAGTTTCACCTTCTTAACAATTTTCCAAATACTGTATTTTGTTTAAGTTGAGTGTTAGTTTTGTTTTATCAACTTTGGGTACTCTATATATTGAGAGACATGTTGGGGAATTGATTTTTGTTACATCTACAATCGTAATGCTTGAATTGAACTTTTGCTCTTATCAATTTTAGCCGTTTTTCCGTGGTGCGTTCAGTTGTCTTCACTGTTCATCAGTGATTGCACCTGCATTAACTACTGGATTTTTTGTATTTTACACCTAGTTTGTGCTTACAGCAGTTTGCACTATGTCCTATTACAAAATTGCACCATTTTCTCAACTGAAATGCATGTCTCTATTTAATTTAAATTTCAAATAATATTTTCATCTTAAACTTCTAGTATTAGAATACTTTTTTGGATTGTTATACAAATAGTCGTTTGACAGATTTAATATTAACTTTTTGTCGGTATACATATAGTATACATTAATTATACATAGTTATATGTATATCATAAATTAATTATACATTGTTATTTGTATATTAATTATACATAATTATATGTATATTATACATAAATTATTCATATATTATGTGCTGAATATTGCTAAGTTTAAGACATTAGGCGGCTATTTGGGTTGAATCTTCTACTTTTTTTTGTGTACTTATTTCGGAAGACTTAGGAAGTGTGGAGTAGCTTATACGAAATAAAAAAAGCTAGAATTAGTAAAAATTTAACAAGTCGACCCCTACACTTTTGATTTATTAAGAGTTTTGTATTAGGCTATTAGCGGCAGAAAAAACTGAGTCGAATTATTAGTACTCTCTTTCCATTTTTATTTAGCATGTGAATATTGTGTTCTTAGAATGTTATGGGTTTCGAGCCGTGGAAACAACCTCTTGCAGTAATTCATGATAAAGCTGCGTACGATACTCTTGTGGTTCGTCCCTTTCTCAGATCCCGATAGCGGAAGTTTAGTGCACAGAGTTATTTGGCAAACTCATGTTTGACTATAAATTGTGTCCATATTTTGACAAAATCCCAAACTTCAAATCCAAATCATCCAAATTGCTGATTTTGGGTTAAAATATCAAAATGTGGGAATTTTATACATATTTTTTCAAAATAAAGTTGGGAAATATGTTTTGAAAACATATGTCCAAACACATTTTCATCTTCAAATCAAACTTCACCCAAATCAGGTTTTTCAAAATAAATTTGGGAATTTATGGCCAAAGGCTAGCTTAGACTTGAATGCTTCTTACAAAATTTCAGTTTTCATATTTTTTTCACTTGTTCAACTAAAATTCTAGGCTAGCGTTTGGCCATAAACTTCCAAATTTGTTTTGAAAAATTTAATTTGGGTGAAGTTTGATTTGAAGATGAAAACGTGTTTGGACATAAGTTATCAAAGCATATTTCACTTTTTTTGGTTGAAAAAGCATGAAATATGATTTATACCCACAAGTTTTAAAAACTATCACAAATACTCAACAATACCTTTATCAATAACATTCATTATATTATCGCAAACCATAGTCGTGAACATAAATAAAGTTGGTACAAGATTATCATTTTTATAATGAACTATATAATACACTATCAGATGATCGAGAACACAAAACAACGTTGTTATAAAACAATATGGTAGGCTATTTTATAAAATACAATATGATGGGCTATTTTAAAAAATGAATAGTGATATTTTGGGGAGCTGATTTTGGGATTGCCAAAATGTAGATAATGTTTATGAAAAAATATGTGTTTGCCAACAAAAAAACTCAAAAATATGTTGATATGGAATAACTGGGAGAAAATAATGCAAAATGGATCATCAAATAGTATCTATTCCATCTATTTATTATATTTTTGTGTAGAAAATCTTTTTATGCTTGTCATTTTCTGAGTGAAAAATGGGGAGTGAAATTAAGGGCCCGTTTGGCCATAAGAAATTTTTACTTTTTCTCGGAGTTGGTGTTTGTGCACGAAAAATTCAAATTTCACTTGAAATTGAATTTCAAATTTTTTTGGAAACTTGAAAAACTTCAAAACGCCGTTTTTCAAAATTCACTTCAAATCACTCACAAAAATTCAAAAACAGTCCCAAATTGTATTAATATCCAAACACAACTCTAATTCTCAATTACTATTTTCACTTTTTTTTTTTTTTTTTTGGAATTTTTACAATTCTTATGTCCAAACGCCCACTAAACATCCTGGTGATTTGTTTTTTGATTATATTATTGCTTATTATGTTTGTCATTTTTGAGTGTGAAAATTGAAAGTGAAATTAAATATTCTGGTGATTTTATTTTCCTATATTCCTTAAGCAATGACTTCCATTTATCAGTTTGTCATAACTGCGACTATTTCCTCACTTCGGAATACACTATTTTGATCGACCAAGTCAATCTTTTATAATTCCAAAATCGTACTTCTTTCGGTCCAAATAAGTGATTTTTTATCTGTTTTCACACATATTAAGAAATTTATTTTTTAGTATTAATTAGCAATGAAATTGACCATTTTAACCTTTACTATCCCACATAAATACTCCTAACACATATTCCAACACTGTTTACTCCAAGGGCAATGTAGGAAAAATAATAATTAATTCATTCTCAAAATCTGAAAAAATCACTTATTTTGGACCACAAGAAAAAACCCAAAAAATCACTTCTTTTGGACCGGAGGAAGTAAATAACGGTTTATAAATTATGAAGAAGTTAAAACATTTTATGAACTACTAAAAATTTGTTGGGGACATGACCAATTTAAACGTTTTTCGAATGAGTCGATTGTTGACGAATAAAAAGTAAAAATAGCACGGACTAGCCAGTTTTTGGATTGGTCATTCAAAAATAGCTAACATTTGCCAAGTCATTGTGCTGCAAGCCTGCAACAGAGACCGGTCCAACATAATACGCTGGAGATTCGAGCACCTGTGTATGAACTTCTAACATATTATGCTGGACCGATATACTTTGCTGGAACTTTAGTATAATCCATTGGAATTCCGTTTTACTTTGTTTGAATTCCAGTATACTTATGTTGGAATTCCAGTATATTATACTGGAGTTCAAGCATATACTGGAACTCCAATATATTATGCTGGAGTATTTTTCGGATTTTGAACAGTGTTTTCGTTCATATTTATCTTTACACGAAAAATGGTCAAATTTCGATTACTTTTAAAACTATGACTATTTTTGAATGACCACACGTAAATATGACTATTTTTGCTCCCGATAAAAAATGGATGGCGCATTTAATTTATTTTTCCTCATGTCCTCCAACCCCAACCACCTCCTTTATAAGTTGGATTACTCAAATCCATAAAAAAGTAGTAAATAATTCATTATCCAAAAATTTGATTTGATTGTCTATAAAGGGATCAGATTTATATAATCTTCAATCCAGAAATTAATTTGAAATGCTGTACAAGTTTTGACATCTATATATCTTTATATATTATTCATATTTTAAAGCCTATTGCTCCATATAAAGAGATTTTTCATTTTATTTTCTTTTTTCTAATTGAAAAATGGAACAAACAATTGAGAAAGAAATTGTCCACTCAAATGTCATTTCTGAAAATTGTGAGGAAAATGGGGAAAATATTCAATGGTTTGAAGAGTCTCTTCAAGTTGATCTCAAATGGTCATTAGCTATAAACAGGTAATTCAACACTTGAAAAATTCTCAATTTAAATAAGAAAAAAACAATTTCTCGCTACAACAAATAAGTCTAATCAAGGGCAGAGCTACGGCCGGTAAAGGGTGGTTAATTGAACATTTATCGTCGAAGATTTTATATTGTGTATATATAATTTACTTTTTATACATATATGTTATATCTTTAGTGACGCTCCTTGACGAAATTCCTGATTTCGTCGTTGACTCTAACCATGAAATGTTGCAGTGTCATGTACAAAGATACCACCAAGTTTCAAGATGTGGCACTTTTAGACACAAAACACTTTGGAAAGGTTGGCTATTACACCCCCCCCCCCCCCAACAACCCCCAAAAAATAAAATTTAAAATTAAAGATTTCTCTGCCTCTTTTAGGGGTTTAATATATGGATGTATATATGAATGATATGCAGGTTTTGGTGATTGATGGAAAAATGCAGAGTGCTGAAAATGATGAGTTTATATACCATGAAAGCTTGATCCATCCTGCTCTCTTACTTCATGACAAGTACTTATTTTCTCATAGATCTATCTTTACGTCTGTGCCTCCGATTCTGTCGGTGCTTGAAACATTTTTGTTACGCCGTAGGATGATTAAGATCACTTCACCGTTATCTAGTATTTTCGGTTTAACCACCATAAATGCAAATCTTCTTGGTATGGAGCAATCTACCTCCCTCAGTGGGCTTACCCGACGCGACTTATAAATTATAATTGTTCTGCTATGAAAGTTGTTCTTAATTTTTGCTGAGAAAATGAAACTGTATAGTCATTCTTAAAATAATAATCTATTTTTTTTTGTATGTATATATAAATTATATAATTTTTTACACACCTTTTCGGTTATAGAACGTAAATAATTTATGATGCGGGCTAAAAGTGATAATATCCTTAATTTTTTGCTCTTTTGGATTGAATTGATGATCAGGCCCAAAACAGTGTTTATTATGGGAGGAGGGGAAGGATCAGCTGCAAGAGAGGCTCTTAAGCATTACAGCATTGAGAAAGTTGTAATGTCTGATATTGATCAAGTATGATTTATGACTATTCTCTCTTTTTTTTTTTTTTGTTTTTTTTTGTGTCTATCATTTTATTAATTAAAAATTAATGAAACCTAAGTATATATTATTAATTAATAATGGATAAAATTGTCTATTTTTGCAGGAAGTGGTGAATATTTGCCGTAAACACCTTACAGCAAATCAAGAAGCCTTTGCTGATCGTAGGCTTCATGTCATCATCAATGACGCCAAGTAAGTTTAAATTATATATATATATATATATATATATATATATATATATATATATATATATATATATATATATATATATATATATATATATATATATATATATACCAATATTGAAAGTACCTAGTTTTAAAGGGGTTCAATGCTATATATTGATAACGCAAACTTTTTTACATTAGATTGATAGTGTATAAATAGAAAAGACAGTTTGGTGTACAAAGTATCCCTTATTTACGTATGATCTAGGGAAGAGCCGTACCCCAAGATGTGTGATGTAGATAGTCTATCCTAATGCAAGCATTAGTGGCTGCTTTCACAGCTCAAACCGTGACCTATAGGTCACACGAAGATAACTTTACCGTTGTTCCAAGGCTCACATCTGATAGTGTATAATAATTATTGGGGGCAACATAACTTATACAATGTTTGCTAGCTATTAGTTATTTTGCACAAAATTCAGCACAACTAATACCATGTTTGGTTGACTTTTTACAATTCTACATAAATAATACATGCATAAGTTATGAGTCAATCTGTGTATTATTTTACGCGGTGTAGAAGATGGAATAACTAATACATGTATTATTAATACATGGATAAAATATTAAAATGACAAATTTACTCCCATCATTTTACAAATAAAGGCTTCCTTCTATGTACTGATTTGTATCAAACCCTTTGGAGAACAAGCATGGAGATACTGATGCCTCACTTCCAGGCTCTTCCTCTACTCAATCTATTAGAGACAAAATCAATAAATAAATATCTTAATTTAAAATTTATATAATGTATATTAATTAGTATACACCAAACCAAATATTCAAAAAAAAAAAAAGTCATGCGTAACTAATCCATATATAACTAATACATGCATAACTAATCCCTGCATAACTAATAGTACCTGTATAACTAATACCTGCATAACTATCACCGGCAACCAAACACCCCTTATGGGTCGTTTGGTATGAGGTATAAGAAGGTATAATGCTGGTATAAAAATTTAATAATACCTTAATACTTTGTTTGGTTAGGAAACCTGGTATAAGTTATCCCGAGATTAAAATTAGTACTGGAATAACTTATCCCTTGTAGAAGGTGGGGTAGTGAGTGCTTGGATAACTTATACCTTCTTTTAGAAATTATGCAATTGTCATTTTTAATACAACAAATCGATCGAACAATGGATAAAATACAATACCAAGATAACTAATCCCAGCATAATTTATCCCAACATAAACCGTATTCAAACTAAACGACTCCTACATATATAACTAGTACATGCATAACTCTAACCGGCGACCAAAACGACCCCTTAGTGTGCATAAATTAAACTATTTGCCTTAACCGCTAGCTTGTGCATGTGAAAGGGTGGAGTTGGAAAAGAACGAGTCGAAGTATGATGTGATAGTGGGAGATCTCTCTGATCCTCGAGAAGGAGGGCCATGCAATCATCTCTACGTGAAATCTTTCTATGAAAGTATCATTCAGCCAAAACTCAATGAAAATGGCATCTTTGTCACTCAGGTTTTTTCATTTCTCTCTTCCCAATCTCTTTTTCTTTTTTTAATAACCGTGGTGTTCGAGGTCAATTTTTACGCATCTCAATAATTTTTTTTCCACGTAATATCTATTATTTTACATCGATACAGGTACCAAGTAAGTCTGAACTATACAGAGCATGTTATTAATAATAACAAGTAAAACTTACCTGACTTTGTAATTTTTTCAGGCTGGTTTTGCTGGAATTCTCTCACATAAGGGGTTATTTTCATCAGTTTACAACACTGCTAAACAAGTCTTCAAGTGTAATTCTACTGTTTTCAACCATCCTTGTACTTTTAACTAAGTTCTACTTTTGGACCACTGATTCACCTGCCATTTAAAAGTCGTCTCATATTTGTCCTTAATCTTTCGGGGCTCGTTTGATACGAGGGATACTGAATAATTAATCTCGGAATTAAATTTGAGATAAATTTATCCCATATTTAATTGGAATAAAGTCGTAGTATAACTATAGAAATATGGGATAAATAACTGATCGCGAGATAATTATCATGGGATAATTTGTTTTCAATCAAACGACCCCTCAGAATATATATATATATATATATATTNACATAAATAAGGGACTATACCAAAACCCATCCACGTGTATCAGCAAAAGATGGTACATGAGCAGTGTAAGCTATAACATCTGCAATATGACATGTTAACATAGGAATAAATTAGCAAATAAAGAATTTAATATGATGATAAGCAGTGTTATTTTTATATTTATTCTAAATATTTTCATTTTACTTGTTATTTATGTATACGTATTTAGTAAAAAAAATCGAAAAAGTGGTCTCACGTGATGTTTGCTTGGGGCTAGGTCAATATATATATATATATATATTGACCTAGCCCCAAGCAAACATCACGTGAGACCACTTTTTCGATTTTTTTTACTAAATACGTATACATAAATAACAAGTAAAATGAAAATATTTAGAATAAATATAAAAATAACACTGCTTATCATCATATTAAATTCTTTATTTGCTAATTTATTCCTATGTTAACATGTCATATTGCAGATGTTATAGCTTACACTGCTCATGTACCATCTTTTGCTGATACACGTGGATGGGTTTTGGTATAGTCCCTTATTTATGTTTTATTCAAATTATTAGTTTAATAATCAATATCTTAATTATAATTAATTGTTCCTATAGGCTTCAGATCAACCATTTAAACTGGATGCTGAGGTTCTTGAGAAGAGGATTAAAGAGAGGATTAATGGAGAACTTCAGTATCTTGATGCTGATTTCATGCTTTCTCGTACTGTTATGAACAAGACCGTTGATACATCGTAAGTCTCGATAATCATTTCTCAATGTTTGGTTATACAAAAAAAAGAAAAAAGAAAAATTAAATAATATTTTTTCATTAGGAGTGGAAAAATGATTTTTTCTGAAATAATATATTTGCTCCAACTAATGCTTACAAATTATTGTTGATTTTTAATGTTTCAATAATTTTGTCTAAAGTTTTCCAAGGGAAAACATAAAGGAAGCATTATACTTAGCGCTGTTAACAAAGTTTATTTCATCATTGTAGACAACCTTTTACATATATTTATTAAAATTTAGCAGTGATGGAGCCAGAATTTTCGTTAAAGTATGTCCAAAATATATAAAATTAAACATATAAGAAAATTAAGGGGAGTCAATACATAGTATATATACATATATACAATGTATTTTTTCCCGCGAAGGGGTGTCATTTGACACACCTTCGTTTAAGGTGGCTCCGCCACTTCAACTTAGGGGCGAGTCAGGTCGAATATGGGCGGGTTAGAAACAGGTAATATAAAAACGGATAATCGCCCCATATATAATACGGGTAACCATATTATCCATGGTATTTTGAATATGATCACTTTTGGGAAAATTTCTAGTATTCCAAGCCGGAGGAACCCGGCCCCAATTTGAATATTTACAAATATAAAAGTTAAACCCATTAGTTATCGATTGACTATCCATTTTCTAAGTAGATAATATGGTTCTTATTCATATTTGACTATTTTTAAAAAGTTCATTATCCAACCTTTTTTTAGTGGATAATACATATGAAACTATTTTATTTAAATCATTTTTCCACCACTAACAACTGATTTTTATTACTTTACTAATGTGTTATACTTGGATATTTTAATTGCAAAATTTCGATTAAAGCAATGTCGAAGTTTTGCATATTATGATGCCAGAATTGGAAGTCGATATACTGCTAAAGGTGTCTAACGGGCCGGGTTGATCCGTAACCGGACCGGCCAAGACCGGTTAAAATCGGAACCGGACCGGCCCGGTTCATAGGGGGCCGGGTGGGGCTGGGTAGGGGGTTAGAGGGGTTGGTCCGTTTATTTTATTTTTAACGGTTAACCGGACCGGTCAAAGCCGGTCCATGTGAACAGTGCCGTGTACCGGTTTAACCGGCCCGGACCGGACCGGTACAACGGTTAATTTTTTTTTTTTTTTTTTAAAAATTTTTGGAAAAAATGAAATACCTTTAACCGGGCCGGCTCACCCGTTAGACACCTTTATATACTACTATTATTTTTAGGTTTTATTAATAAAAAAGAAAAAAAGTAGTAGAAAGGGGTTAATGGTCATTCAACACATTATTTTATGATGATGATTTGCGTAAATTTTTGGCAATATTGATAATTCAAATAAAGAGTTTAAATGACAAAAATTTAATTGTTTTCCCTTTGTTGTAGGCTCCTGAATGAGACAAATATTTTAACAGAAGAGAATGAGAAGTTCCTCTTTGGACATGGACTGCTTACAGCTGATAGTGTCTAAACAAAGTTTGATCAAAACCAGTTTAATTTCTATGAATTATTTTGAGTGTAATTCAGTAATGAAATAAACAAAATATATTACATAATGTTTAATGCAGATATCTATGGCCAAAATGATGGTCCTATACAACAGCCACAAATGAATTTTCATATAATATGTTTGTCATATACTAACATTTTCAGACAGCAAATCCAGCATTTTGATGAAGGGAAAAGGGCAAGAATTTGAACTTGTATTTATACTGTTTCTTTTATTCCTAGCCACTAATTTCACCAATGATTTCTTGCATAATATTTGTTTACAAGACTACAAAAAATATGCAAACATCTAAGAAATAGAAGGTAACTATAGGAGCAAAAGGGAGCTAACGCAGACTATAGCCTCCAAAAAATTCTCACTACAAAACGCCAAAAAAAAAAAGGATCAATCATGATAAAGCGATAACTTTTCTTCGTTAGGTCTTTCTGATGGCCCTGTATCCCAAATTCATGGAGATGGGCTGGACTATAACACATGAAAATTTGAAAATCGTCCTGAATCTTATTTTATTAGCTCTAAAAAGCCAAAAAAGAAGAACGGTCATTACAAACCCATGACTATTGTTCATTAGATCGTTTCTGATGGGCCCGTGAAATTTTAGGCGATTCAGAGCCGGTCGCCCGAATTCATGCAGATGGCGTGGACTATAGCATATGAAAATTTAAAAATCACGTTGAATCATGTTTTAAACCCTAAAACGTTATAAACAAGGAACAATCATGGCGTACCTATGACTATTGTTCATTAGGTCATACCTAATGGATCTACAAAATTTTCGTGAGTTATAATCCATGCCACCTGCATGAATTCAGGCGACCGTCTCTGAATTTTGTTTTATAGCCATAAAATGCCAAAAACGAAGAATAATCATGACGAATTCATATGTTGTTCGTTAGGTCGTTTTAGATGGGCTTGCAAAATTTTAGACGATTCGGAGCTGGTCGCCCGAATTCATGCAGATGGCATGGATTATAGTACGCGAAAGTTTGGAAATCGTCTTGAATTCCTGTTTTATGGCCCTAAAAAGCCAAAAAACGAGGAACAATCATGGCGAACCCATGGCCATTGTTCATTAGTTAGTTTTTGACGGGCCCGTAAATTTTTAGGCGTTTTAGGGTCAATCGCCGAATTCATGCAGATGTCGCGAACTATAGGACATGAAAATTTGAAAATCGTCCTGAATTACTGTCTTATGGCCCTAAAAACCATGAATATTGTTTATTTGCTCGTTTCTGATAGACCTGCAAAATATTAGGCCATTCAGAGACGGTCGCCTGAATTCATGCAGGTGGCATGGACTATAACACACGAAAAACTGCAAATCGTACTGAATTCCTGTTTTATGGCTCTAAAATGCCAAAAAATGAGGAATGATCATGGCTAACCCATGACTCTTGTTCATTAGGTCATTTTTTATGGACACGAAAATTCTTAGGCGATTCGGATCTGGTTGCCCGAATTCATGCAGATGGCGTGGACTATAACATATGAAAATTTAAAAACCGTCTTGAATTCCTGTATTATGGCCCTAAAATGTCAAAAAAGGAAGAACGGTCGTGATGAACCCCTAGCTATTATTTATGATGGTCACGCAATATTTTAGGTGATTCGGAGCCGGTTGCCCGAATTCATGCACATGGCGTGGACTTATGTCATGATGCTAAAATGCCAAAACATGTGTAACGACCACGATGTAACCTATGACTATTGTTCATTAGATCGTTACAAATAGGTCCACAAAATTTTAGGCGATTGGGGACCGGTCGACCGAATTCACGCACATGGCGTGGACTATAGCGTAAGAAAATTTGGAAAATGTAGAATTCCTATTTTATGTCCATAAAATGCCAAATAACGAGGAACAGTCATAGAGAAACAACGACTATTATTTATTTGGTCATTTTATTTCCCGTAAAATTTTAGGCGATTCAGAGTCGCTCGCTCGAATTCATGCAGATGACATTGGAATATAGCATACAAAAATTTGGAAATCATGTTGAATTACTTTTTTATGGCCCTAAAACATCAAAATTCGAGGAACGGTCATGGAGAACTCATAACTATTGTTCATTAGGTCGTTTTTGATGGACCTGCACAATTTTAGACTATTCGGAGCTGGTCGCCCAAATTCATGCACATGACGTGGACTATAACACACAAAAATTTGAAAATCATCCTGAATTCCTGTTTAATGGCCCTAAAACTCCGAAAAATGAAGTACGGTCTGGGAGAACCCATGGTTATTGTTCATTATACCGTTTCTGATAGATCCACAAAATTTTAGGCGATTCAGAGCCGGTCTCCCAAATTCATGCAGATGGTGGGGACTGTAGCACACGAAAATGTGGAAGTCGTCCTGAATTCATGTTTTATGGCCCTAGAATGCAAAGAAAAATGTGGAACGTTCATGCGAAATGATGATTATTGTTCATTAGATGGTTTCTGATTGGCCCGTAAAATTTTAGGCGATTCGGAGCCGGTCACCCGAATTTGTGTAGATAGCGTGGAGTATAGCACATGAAAGTTTGAAAATCGTCTTGAATTTCTATTTTATGGCCAAAATTTGATCATGCCCAACTATGCCTTATAAAAAGGACAAAGCGGTCGCGGACGTGAGGGTCTCCCCTCATCCGGCTCTCTGCAGGTTGTAAATATAATCCGGTTTACAAGTCCGGAGTCGAATCCCACAGAGAACTAAGGCTTAGCTACAGTCGTTCACTATCACCAAGAATACAAGCTTGACCAATTCCTAACTTATAGATATTAAGATTCTTGTGTTTAAATAACTAACTAACAAATTAAAATAGTAAATTAATACTAAAGATACTACGGGTTGGAGAAAAGATTAAGGAGGTCTAGAGTTATGATTTCTCCAATTGCCGGAATCCTTCCCGCTATGTCTACTATAATTTTACCTAAGTATTCTCTACCGATCATGAGCGCTCTGCGTGTTGTAATTATCACCCGAGTAATTACGATAATTTACTAGACATACTCCCTCGAGTTACGCTAGCTGACTTTAATTACAGCTCACTTAGATCGCACCCAAGGTTTCGTTATCCCTAATCCCACCTTTAAATCCTCGGTTATTGATTCCTCACATACGTTGGGAGTGATGTTGTTCAACAACTACCTAAATATGCACTCTCTCCCGAGTAATACATACTAAATAGGCACAGTCGATTAAGAGCTCTTCAACCAACCACAATATAAACGTAGTTGAACAAGTAGAGAAAATACTACGACTCAATTATATAAAAACATAACAAGAATTTATCCTACAAAAGGTTCCATAAAAACCTTAGATAACAAATTATCTATTCATAAAATTATGCAAAAATACAATATAAAAGTCATAACCAATAATGAAAAATAGGAAGAAGAAGGAAAAACTCGTAGAAGAATTTCCCGCCTTGCTCTTATTGTGTCTCTGCCTCCTTAGGTCGAATCTGTGTCTCAAATCTGTCCAAAACTCCCAAAAATAACGTTCTCCCATGTATATATACCAAGTAAGGTCGGGCCCAAACAATTATAACTTCTCCTATGCGAAAAAGGACAGTTTTTCAGATCTGGAGTAGCGCGGTCGCGCTAGTGGCCGCGCATATACAAAAGTTTCTGCCCCATTTGCGCGCCAGGTCTGCGGCCTTGGTTTCAACCGCGTTTTTCACCCGGTTATGTTTGGAATTTGGAAAGATGTAAAATATGAAAGTTGTATACCTTTGAGTTAGCTTTCCAACCATATATTATATAACCCAAATGGAGTTCGGAGAAAAGAGTTATGTCTAATTTACTAGACAGTGCGCAATATGCCTCCTCGAGTCTTCGTTTGTTCTTAACTATCAAATTGACCCCTGAACACGATCCCGGCTTAATTCCTTGGGATTTTACTCAGACTTCAAAGCTACAAATCACTTGATTTCATTCCATAACATCTATATTGCTCAGAATCACTCCTACAAGGCATAAAACACACAATTAGTACAAAACACTAGCGATTAAAGCTCAAACTCAATTAAAGTGCAGTAAATTAGAGTGTAATAAGCGACTAAAGTACACAATTATAGCCTATAATCAACTATTGTCCATTTCGTTATTTTTAATGGGCCTGCAAAATTTTAGGTGTTAGAGATGGTTGCTTGAATTCATAGAGATGGCATGGACGCACGCAAAAAATTGCAAATCATACTAAATTCTTGTTTTATGGAACCTAAAACGCCAAAAATAAAGAACTATCATGGCATACCCATGCCTATTGCTCATTAAGTTATTTCTGATGGGCACAAATTTTTTTAGGCGATCCCGGTCTGGTTGCCCGAACTCATACAAATGGCATGGATTAAGGCACACGAAAATTTAGTAATCGTCTTGAATTCCTGTATTATAGCCCTAAAATGACAAAAAATAAGGAACAATCATGATGAACCCATGACTATTGTTTATTATGGCCCCGCAAAAGTTTAGGTAATTCGGAGTCGGTCAACCGAATTTATGCAGATGGCGTGGACTATAGCAACAAAATTTTGAAAATTCCTATTTTATGGCCTAAAACGCCAAAATAGGAGGAATGATTACGACATACCCGTGACTATTGTTCATTAACTTGTTACTGACGGGCCCATAAAATTTTAAGAGATTCGGGGCCGGTCGGCCGAATTCATGTAGATGGCGTAGAATATAACACAAGAAAATTTTGAAAATGTTGAACACCTGTTTTATGACCTTAAAATGCCAAAAACATGAGGAACATTCATGGCTAAGAAATGACTATTGTTCTTTTGTTTGTTTTATGGGTTCATAAACTTTTAGGCGATCCGGGTCTAGGGGCCCGGGCTCATGCGGCAGGCAGTTATAACACACGAAAATCTAGAGACCGGGCATAATTCCAACTTTATGACCATAAAATGCCAAAAGTGAGGAATAATCATGGCAAGGCGGTGACTATTGTTCCATAGGTCATTTTTCATGGCACGGAAATTTTTAGGCGATACGAGTTGGGGGCCCAAGCCCATGTTGAAGGCGTGAGCTAATACACGAAAATTGAGAAACCGATCGAATTTCAACTTTATGGCCCTAAAATACCAAAAAACGAGGAACGGTTATGGAGAGGCGGTAACTATTGTTCCTTAGGTGTTTTTTGATGGCCCGAAAATGTTAGACAATCCGAGTCGGGGTCCCGGGTCCATGCAGCAGGTGTGAGCTATAATAACACACAAAAATCTAGGTATCAGCGAAATTCTAATTTTATGGCCCTAAAATGCCAACAAACGAGGATCGATCATGGTGAGGAAATGACTATTATTTCTTAGATCGTTTTTGATAGCGCGTCAAAATTTAAGCGATTCAATTCCAGGGGCCTGGGCCCATGCGGAAGGTAGAGGCATTAACACACGAAAATCTAGGAATCAGGCGGATTTATAGTTTTATTGCCCTAAAATGCCAAAACCAAGAAACGTTCATGGAGAGTTAGTGAATGTTCTTACCTGGGTCATTTGTGATGGCCCGGAATTTTTTTTGGCAAATTGGGTATGGGGCTCAGGCCCATGCGAAAGGCGTGGGCTCTAGCACATGAAAATATGGGATTCAAGCGGAATTCTTGTTTTATGGCCCTTAAATGCTAAAAAACGAGGAACAACCATAGCGAGGCATTTCTTAGGTCATTTTTGATTGCCTGACAAAGTTTTAGGAGATCCGGGTCCGGGATCTCGGACCCATGCAGAGGCGTGCTACAACACATGAAATTTTGAGAATCAGGCTGAATTCCAGTTTTATCATCCTAACAGGTTAAAAAATTAGGAACGGTCATGGCGAGGTGGTGAATATTGTTCCTCAGGTCATTTTTTATGGATCGACAAAGCTTTAGACGATCCGGGTCTAGGGGTTCGGTCCAATATCGAAGGCGTGGGCACACGAAAATCCATGAATCGGACGAAATTCCAGTTTATGGTCCTAAAACGCTAAAAAATGAGGAACGATCATGGCGGGGCGGTGACTATTGTTCTTTAGGTCGATTTTGGTGGCCCGTATTGTTTTAGGCGATCGTATCCAGAGGCCATAGGGAAGGCGTGGGCTATAGCACACGAAAATTTAGGAATCAAGTGGAATTCCATTTTATGGCCCTAAAACGTCAAAATACGAGAAACAATCAAGGAGAGACATTAACTATTGTTCCTTAGGTCATTTTCTATGGCTCAATAAAATTTTAGGCGATCCGGGTCTGGGGATCGAGCCCCTGCGGAATGTGAGGGCTATATCACATGATAATCTGGGAATCAGGTGGAATTCAAGTTTATGGCCCTTAAACGCCAAAAAACGAGGAACGGTCATGGCGAGTCAGTGACTATTGTTCCTTAGGTATTTTTTGATGGCCAGACAAAATTTAGGCGTTTCGGGTTGGGGGCCGTTCCCACGGGGAAGACGTGGGATATAACACACGAAAATCCGAGAATCAAGCAGAATTCTAATTTTATGGTCCTAAAATGCCAAAAAATGAGGAACGGTCAAGGAGAGGCAGTAACTATTGTTCCTTGGATTTTTCTTATGGCTCCACAAAATTTTAGGCGATCCTGGTCCGGGGACCCAGGCCCATGCGGAAGGCGTAGTCTATAACACCCAAAAATCTAGGAATCAAGCAAAATTAAAGTTTTATGGCCTTATAACGCCAAAAAATGAGGAACGCTCATGGCGAGGCGAAGAAGATTGTTCCTTAGGTCGTTTTTGATGGCCCGGCAAAATTTTATGCATTCGGGGTTGGGGTCCCCTGCCCATGCGGAGGGCGTGGGATGTAACACACGACAATCTGAGAATCAGGCGGAATTTCAGTTTTATGGCCCGAAAACACCAAAAAACGAGAAACGATCATGGAGAGGCACTGACTAATGTTCCTTAGGTAGTTTTTGATGGCCCGACAAAACTTTAGGCGATCACCATCCGGGGGCTTGGGGCCCATGCGGAAGGCGTGGGCTATAACACACGAAAATTAGGGAATTGGGCGAATTCTAATTTTATGGCCCTAAAATGCCAAAAAATAAGGAACGATCATGGAGAGATGATGACTATTATTACTTAGGTTCTTTTTGATGGCCCAGACAGTGATTCTGGTATGGGGTCTTGGGCCCATACGGAAGGTGTGTGCTATAGCACACAAAAATATGGGAATTGGGTTGAATTACAGTTTTATGGCCCTAAAACACAAAAAAGGAGGAACGATCATGACAAGGCGGTGACTATTGTTCCTTAGGTCATTTTTGATTGACCGAATTTGTTTTAGGCGATTAGAGTCGGGGGGCCCGGGCCCATGCAGAACGTGTGGGCAATAGCACTCGAAAATCTGGCAATCTGGCCGAATTTCAATTTTATTACCCTACAACACCAAAAAATGAAGAACGGTCATGGAGAGATAATGTCAATTGTTCCTTAGGTTCTTTTTAATGGCCTAAAAATATTTTAAGCGATCCAGGGCCGGGTGCCCAGATTTATACGGAAGGCTTGGGCCATAACATACGAAAATTTGGGAATCAGCCGTAATTCTAATTTTATGTCCCTAAAATGCCATAAAATGAGGAACAATCATGGTGATGTGATGTCTATTATTCCTTAGGTTGTTTTCGATGGCCCGCCCAAATTTCAGGTGATCAAGTCCCGGGGCCCGGGCCTTTGCGAAAGGCATGGCCTATAGAACACAAAATTCTGAGAATCAGGCGGAATTCCAATTTTATGACCTTGAAAGACCCCAAAACAAGGAAAGATCATGGATAGATGGTGACTATTGTTGCTATGGTCGGTTTTGATGGCTCGAATTTTTTTTAGGCTATCCTGGCCTAGGCCATGCGGAATGCGTGGGCTATGGCATACGAAAATCTAGGAATCAGGTAGAATACGAGTTTTATGGCTCTAAAACGACAAAAATGAGGAAAAGTCATGGCGAGGCGGTGACTATTATTCCTGAGGATATTTTTATGGCCCGACAAGGATTTGGACGATCCGTGTTCGAGGCCCCAGGCCCCAGGTGAAGGTGTGGGTTATAGCATACGAACATCATGGAATCGATCGGAATTCCAGTTTTATGGTCCTAAAACACAAAAAAACAAGGAACAGCCGTGGCGAGACAGTGACTATTGTTCCTTATCTCGTTTTTGATGGCCTCGTAGAATTTTAGGCGATCCATTTCCGAGGGCCAGGGCCCATGTAGAAGGCGTGGGCTATGCACACAAAAATTTGGGAATCGGGCCAAAATTTCAGTTTTATGGCCCTAAAACGCCAAAAAATGAGGAACAGACATGGAGAGGAAATGACTAATGATCCTTAGATCATTTTTGATGGCCCAGTAAAATTTTAGGCGATCCTAGTCTGGTGGACCAAGCCCATGCGGAAGGCGTGGGTTATAACACACGAAAATTTGGGAATCAGGCATAATTCTAATTTTACGACCCTAAAATGCCAAAAACGATGAACGGTCATGACGAGGCAGTGACTATTGTTACTTATGTCATTTTTGATCCCCTGGAAAAATTTTAAGCGATCTGGGTCGGGGCATAGAGGAAATCAGGCGTAATTCTAGTTTTATGGACTTAAAATGCCAAAAACAAGGAATAGCCATAGCAAGGCGGTGACTATTGTTTCTTAGGTCATTTTTGATGGTCCAACAAAATTTTAGACGATCCAGGTCTGGGGGCCCGGGCCTAAGCGGAAGGCGTGGTTTGTATACATGAAAATCTGGAATGAGGCAGAGTTTCAGTTTTATGGTCCTAAAATGCCAAAAAACGAGGAACAATCATGGTGAGGTAATGACTATTGTTTCTTAGGTCGTTGTTGATGGCTCAACAAAATTTTAGGCGATCCGAGTCCGGGGGACCGGGCCTATGTGGAAGGCGTGGGTTATAGCACACGAAAATATGCAAATTGAGCAAAAATCTAGTTTTATGGCCCTAAAACGCCGTAAAAGGAGTCACGGTCATGGCGAGGTGGTGATTATTATTTCTGAGGTCGTTTTTGATGGTCAAATTTTTTTTAGTCGATACGGATTACGGAGCCTGGGCCCATGCTGAAGGCGTGGTCTATAGCACACGAAACTCTGGGAATCGGACGGAATTCTAGTTTTATGGCCAAAAAACGCCCAAAAATGAGGAACGATCATGAAAAGATAGTGAAAATTGTTCCTTAGGTCATTTTTGTTGGCCCGGAAATTTTTTAGGCGATCAAAGATTTGGAGCCCGGGACCATGCGGAAGGCGTGGGCAACAATAGACGAAAATCTGGGAATTGAGCGGAATTCAAGTTTTATGGCCCTAAAATGCCAAAAACGAGGAATAGTCATGGCAAGGTAGTGACAATTGTCCCTTAGGTAATTTTAGATGGCTCGGCAAAATTCTAGGTGATCCGTGTCTAAGGTCCCGGGCCCATGCGGAAGGCGTGCGCTATAGCACGCGAAAATATGCAAATCTAGCGGAATTCCACATTTATGACCCTTAAATGTCGAAAAAGGAGCAACGATCATGACGCGGCGGTGACTATTTTTCCTAGGTCATTTTTTATGGACCGGAATTTTTTTAGGCGATCCAGGTTGGGGGATAGGTCTCATGCCGAAAGAGTGGGCTATAACATACGGAAATCTGATGATTGGGCGGAATTCCAGTTTTTGGCCCGAAAATGCTAAAAAATGAGGAACTGTCAGGACGAGGCAATGACTATTGTTCCTTAGATTGTTTTTTATGTCTCGACAAGATTTTAGACGATCGGGTCCCGGGCCTATGCGGAAGGCGTGGCCTATAACACACGAAAATTTGGGAATAAGGCGAAATTCAAATTTTATGGCCCTATAGTGCCAAAAATAGGGAACGACCTTGACGAGGCGGTGACTATTGTTCCTTCGATCATTTTTGATGGCCCGACAAAATTTAGGCGATCCAGGTCCGTGGGCTCGGGCCCATGCTGAAGGCGTTGGCAATATCACATGAAAATCTAGGAACTGGGCCCTAAAATGCCAAAAGACAAGGAACGATCATGGAGAGGAAGTGACTATTATTCCTTAAGTCGTTTTATGGCCCGACAAAATTTTAGGCTATCCGGGTCTGGGGGCCTGGACCCATGCGGAAGGCGTGGGCTAGAGCATATGAAAATTTGCGAATAGAACAAAATTCCTATTTTATGGCTCTAAAACGCAGAAAAAGGAGGAACAATCATGGCAAGGCAGTGACTATTGTTCTTTAGGTTGTTTTTTATGGCCATGCAAGATTTCAGGCGATGCGAGTTTGGGGCTCGGGCCCATGCGGAAGGTGTGGGATATAGTACACGAAAATATGAGAATCGAGACGAATTCCTATTTTATGAGCCAATAACACCAAAAAATGAGGAATGGTCATGGAAAGGCAAAGACAATTGTTTCTTAGGTAATTTTTTATGGCCTGACCGAATTTTAGGCGCTCCGGGTCTGGGGGCCCGGGCCCATACATAAGGCATGTGTTATCATGGCGAGGCGGTGACTATTATTCCTTAGGATATTTTATGGCCCGACAAGTATTTGGACGATCCGGGTCCGAGGGCCCGGGCCCCAACGGAAGGTGTGGGTTATAACATACAAAAATCATGGAATCGATCAGAATTCAAGTTTTATGGTCCTAAAATACAAAAAAAACAAGGAATAGTCGTGGCGAGATAGTGACTATTGTTCCTTAGCTCGTTTTTTATGGCCTGGTAGAATTTTAGGCGATCCGTGTCCAGGGGCCGGGGCCCATGCAGAAGGCGTGGGCTATGCACGCAAAAAATTGGGAATTGGGCGAAATTTCAGTTTTATGGCCCTAAAACGCCAAAAAATGAGGAACGAACATGGAGAGGAAATGACTAATGATACTTAGATCATTTTTGATGGCCCAATAAAATTTTAGGCGATCCTGGTCCGGTGGCCCAAGCCCATGCGGAAGGCGTGGGCTATAACACACGAAAATTTGGGAATCGGGTAGAATTCTAAGTTTACGACCCTAAAATGCCAAAAATGATGAACGGTCATGACGAGGTGGTGACTATTGTTACTTATGTCATTTTTGATCCCTTGGCAAAATTTTAAGCGATCTGGGCCGGGGCATATAGGAAATTAGGCGTAATTCTAGTTTTATGGACTTAAAATGACAAAAACAAGGAATAGCCATGGCAAGATGGTGACTATTGTTCCTTAGGTCATTTTTGGTGGTCCACCAAATTTTAGATGATCCAGGTCTGGGATCCCAGGCCCAAGCGGAAGGCATGGGTTGTATACATGAAAATCTGGGAATGAGGCGGAGTTTCAGTTTTATGGTCCTAAAATGCCAAAAAACGAGGAACAATCATGACGAGGTAATGACTATTGTTTCTTAGGTCGTTGTTGATGGCTCAACAAAATTTTAGGCGATCCGAGTCCGAGGGACCGGCCTATGTGGAAGGCGTGGGTTATAGCACACGAAAATATGTAAATTGAGCGGAATTCTAGTTTTATGGCTCTAAAACATCGTAAAAGGGGGCACGATCATGGAGAGGTGGTGATTATTGTTTCTGAGGTCGTTTTTGATGGTCGACAATATTTTAGGTGATCCGGATTCAGGAGCCTGGGCCCATGCTGAAGGCGTGGTCTATAGCACACGAAAATCTGGGAATCGGGCGGAATTCTAGTTTTATGGACCAAAAACACCAAAAAATGAGGAACGATCATGAAAAGGTAGTGACAATTGTTCCTTAGGTCAGTTTGATGGCCCAATTTCTTTTTAGGCGATCAAGGTTTGGGATCCCGGGCCCATGCGGAAGGCGTGGGCAACAATAGACGAAAATCTAGGAATTGAGCGGAATTCAAGTTTTATGGCCCTAAAATGCCAAAAACAAGGAACAGTCATGGCAAGGTAGTGACAATTGTCCCTTAGGTCATTTTAGATAGATCGGAAAAATACTAGGCGATCCGAGTCTAAGGTCCCGGGCCTATGCGGAAGGCGTGCGCTATAGCACACGAAAATATGCGAATCTAGCGACATTCCACATTTATGACCCTTAAATGTCGAAAAAGGAGGAACAATCATGATGCGGCGGTGACTATTGTTCCTAGGTCATTTTTGATGGACCAGATTATTTTTTAGGCGATCCAGGTTGGGGGCCCGATCTCATGCCGAAAGAGTGGGCTATAACATATGGAAATCCGATGATTGGGCGGAATTCCAGTTTTTGGCCCAAAAATGCTAAACAATGAGGAACTGTCAGGACGAGGCAGTGACAATTGTTCCTTATATTGTTTTTTTTATGTCTCGACAAGATTTTAGACGATAGGGGCCCGGGCCTATGCGGAAGGCGTGTGCTATAACACGCGAAAATCTGGGAATTACGCGAAATTCAAATTTTATGGCCCTATAATGCCAAAAATGAGGAACGGCCATGGGGAGGCGGTGACTATTGTTCCTTCGATCATTTTTGATGGCCCGACAAAATTTAGGCAATCCAGGTCCGTGGGCTCGGTCCATGCTGAAGGCGTGGGCAATATCACATGAAAATCTAGGAACCGGGGCCCTAAAATGCCAAAAGACAAGGAACGATCATGGAGAGGCAATGACTATTATTCCTTAAGTCGTTTTTATGGCCCGACAAAATTTTAGGCTATCCGGGTCTGGGGGCCTGGGCCCATGCGGAAGGCGTGGGATAGAGCACACGAAAATTTGCGAATAGAACGAAATTCCTGTTTTATGGCTCTAAAACGCAGAAAACGGAGGAACAATCATGGCAAGGAAGTGACTATTGTTTTTAGGTTGTTTATGATGGCCATGCAAGATTTCAGGCGATCCGAGTTTGGGGCCAGGACCCATGCGGAAGGAGTGGGATATAGTACACGAAAATATGAGAATCGAGATGAATTCCTATTTTATGAGCCTATAACGCCAAAAAATAAGGAATGGTCATGGAAAGGCAGAGACTATTGTTTCTTAGGTAATTTTTTATGGCCTGACCGAATTTTAGGCGCTCCGGATCTGGGGGCCCGGGCCCATACATAAGGCATATGTTATCATTGCGAGGCGGTGACTATTATTCCTTAGGATATTTTTATGGACCGACAAGGATTTGGACGATCCGTGTCCGAGGGATCGGGCCCCAGCGGAAGGTGTGGGTTATAGTATACAAAAATTATGGAACCGATCGAAATTCTAGTTTTATGGTCCTAAAACACAAAAAAAACAAGGAACAGTCGTGGCGAGACAGTGACTATTGTTCCTTAGCTCGTTTTTGATGGCCTGGTAGAATTTTAGGCACTCCGCGTCCGGGGCCCATGCAGAAGGCGTGGGCTATGCACACAAAAATTTGGGAATCGGGCCAAAATTTCAGTTTTATGGCCCTAAAACGCCAAAAAATGAGGAACAGACATGGAGAGGAAATGACTAATGATCCTTAGATCATTTTTGATGGCCCAGTAAAATTTTAGGCGATCCTAGTCTGGTGGACCAAGCCCATGCGGAAGGCGTGGGTTATAACACACGAAAATTTGGGAATCAGGCATAATTCTAATTTTACGACCCTAAAATGCCAAAAATGATGAACGGTCATGATGAGGCGGTAACTATTGTTACTTATGTCGTTTTTGATCCCCTGGCAGCGGTCTGGGCCGGGGCATAGAGGAAATCAGGCGTAATTCTAGTTTTATGGACTTAAAATGCCAAAAACAAGGAATAGCCATGGCAAGACGGTGACCATTGTTCCTTATCTCATTTTTGATGGCCCAGCAAAATTTTAGACGATCCAGGTCTGGGGGCCCGGACCCAGCGGAAGGCGTGGGTTGTATACATGAAAATTTGGGAATGAGGCGGAGTTTTAGTTTTATGGTCCTAAAATGAGTTGAGCTTTAATCGCTAGTGTTTTGCACTAACTGTATGTTTTACGTCTTATAGGAGTGATTTCGAGCTATATAGATATTATGGAATGAATTTAAGTAGTTTGGAGCTTTGAAGTATGAGTAAAAGCTCAAGGAATTAATCCGGGATCGTGTTCGGGAGTCAAATTTGATAGTTAACAACAAACGAAGACTCGAGGAGGCATATTGCACATTGTCTAGTAAAATGGACATAAAGTTTGGCTCCGAACTCCATTTGGGATATATAATATATGGTTGGAAAGCTAACTCAAAGGTATACAACGTTCATGTTTTACGTTTTTCTAAATTCCAAACGGAACAGGGTGAAAACCGCGACAGCGGACTTTACGCGGACTGGGGCAGAATAGTTGGCCATATGCGCGGTCACTAGCGCGACCGCGCTAGTCCAGACCTGGAAAATCATCCTTTTTCACGTAGGAAAAGGTATAATTGTTTGGACCGACCCTACTTGGTATATATACATGGGAGAACGTTATTTTTAGCGGATTGGACATATTTTCAACACAAATTCGACCTAAGGAGGCAAGAGACACAATAGGAGCAAGACGGGGGAATTCTTCTACGAGTTTTTCCTTCTTCTTCCTATTTTTCATTGTTGGTTATGACTTTTAGTATTGTAATTTCAGTACAATTATGAGTAGCTAACTTATTTAGTCTAAGGTTTTGGTGGAACCCGTTGAGGATGAACTTTTTGTTATATTAATATAGTTTTCTTGGTTTTCATCTCTATTTGTTCAACTACGTTCTTGTTGTAGTTGATTGAAGGGCCCTCAATTAGCTGTGCCTATTTGGTGTGTATCTGCTCGAGAGAGAGTATATGTTTAGGTAGTTGTTTAACAACATCACTCCCAAAGTATATGAGAGATCCATAACCGAGGGTTTAAAGGTTGGGTTAGAAATAACGATACCTTGAGTGCAATCTAAAGTGAACTGTAATGAAAGGCAGCTAGCGTATCTCGAGAGAGTGCGTCTAGTAAATTATTGTAATTGCTCGAGAGAGAATTACGGTAACATAAGTGTTCATGATTGATAGAGATAATTAGGCCAAACTATAGGAAATTCTCAGTATTAGTTATCTTCTAGCTTACTTAATTTCATTCAGTTGTAGTTAGTAAAAATACCGGAAATTGATATTCATTACTTTTGGGAAATTGATTACTAAGAATCGAGTGAGTCTAACAACAATAATTGATAGGTTAATTCCCTGTGAGATTCGAATCTGGGCAAAATACTCAGATTATATTTGTAACGCCCGCTTAGTCTTTTTATAAGACATAGTTGATCGTGATCAAATTTTGACGCCATTGCAGGGGAATTAACGGTGTTATCAATTAGAGTTGGAAGAAATACAAAATTCTTAAGTGTAGTCAATTTCCTTCACTTTAAATCTATACATTGGAATTTTAACGTTCGCTAACTTGGATCTTCCTTTATATGACCGGGCACAACCCACGACGAAGAATTTGGCCACGACAATAGTAGTCCCACAAATACAGGCTGAATCTTTTCAGATCACGAACAACATGCTGCACTTGTTGCAGAACAAGGGACTATTTTCGGGGTCGAACATTGAGGATCCTCTATCAGCTTGTCTCATGAACCTAGATGAAGCTAATGGAGAAGACTTGGCAGAGTAGGTACTTGCTCTTGAAGGCCAAGGTTTTTGGAAAAGGGAGCTCGAATTTGAGCCTTTTCACTTAGAGGGAAGAAAAACTCCTCCAACTAAGATTGAGGAGTTAAAAAATGTGAGGAGGTGCTAGTGGAGAAGGCCAGAGTAGAACACCAACAATCAATCAAACTAGATTTTGAGGATGTCAATGTTGTAGAAGAGATACTAGAGTTAACCAAGGACATTGATGATACGTATTTAGTTGACTCTAGTGTTATTAGTGTTGAGGATGTTGACAATCCTAAAGTTTATGTAGTTGAGCGCATTGGTACACACTCCAAGCATTTTTCCACATTGTGTTTGGATGATGATATGAAAGTAGAGTCATCCAAGCCACTTGAGGAGTCAAGGAATGAGGAACAAGATGCCTACATTCTGGAATTTTTCTTGCCAGAAAGACAGGACTACATACCTCATCTAAAGGCCAAGGAGTGTCAAATAGTACAATAGTTGCTCGGGCCAATTAGATTTGTTCCACCACCTCTGGAGCACAACCGAAACTTGAAGCCAAATTGGGGGTCCAATTCATAAGCTCAAAGTGGAGGCAAAAAGTGATTCGCGTCGTGCCGCGACGTTAAATCAAGCGCTTGTTGGGAGGCAACCCAACTTTATTTTTATATTTTTATATTTTTTATTTTTTTTATTGTATTATTCTTGTAGTGTCGATTTTTGATTTTTTAGGAGCATGGAATGTAAAGCCATTGGAAGGATGCTATAGAAAACAAATGGTTGGAACTAAGTGTGAGGTACCTGCACGAAGGACCAGACCTGGGAGAAGTCTGAGTACCCCATGAGATGCTAGTGCTTCGGCCTTTGGCCTACCAGAGAGTTTCTTTTACCCTTTTGTATATATGGGTGTGCATAGGGGACAATGCACAATTTTAAGTGTGGGGTGAGGAGATTTTCTGGGTGACTTTCTATGCTATTTTAGTTGTGTTAGTTTAATTGAATAAATTTTTTTTAAAAATAGAAAAGATTGGACTTTTTTCCCGACAATGGATCTATTAGACAATTTTCTTGAGGGATTTAAGTCTAAAAAAACAGATTTTCTTTTGTTAGGTAGTGTAGCAATTCCCCCTTAATTTTTCTTTGTGCTGCAGTTCTTTTCCAAAGGTTTTGTTTGAATCGGGTGTAGTTAGTTTTATTTTTTTTAGGAAGAGGAGTCATTGTGTTGTGTTTTGAATTGAAGCAATATCTCTTGACTTTGTTATACCTTGAGAATAGTGAGTACTTTGGTTGTGATGCTTAGGCTCAGTTTTTGACTCTTGTATAAGTATATTAAATTGTATGATTTTAAATTTGCTTAACTGCTTTGACTTGAGTGTCTATGAATCCAATCCTGAGTGAGTTATGTGCCATGTGTGTGTGAGGTTTGAGTGTTATTGTGTGCATTGCATTTGATGCCTAGAACTTGCCCCGTGTGTTTGCAAAGCGAAATAGTAGTTTGTTCAGTCTTGGAAGTGATATAAGCGTTTCTTTGTTGATCCAGATATGTATATTTTACCCGCCTAATTGTTATGTATCGTAGTTAACCCCATTGAGTCTGTAATCTTGTTTCTTTGGCAACCACATTACAAGCCTTACCCATTTGTTTGAATTAATCATCTATTTGAACCCTCTAACCTCTTATGAGCACTTGAAGTGTTATGAACTGTGTAAAAGTTAAAGTGTGGGGTGGTTGGTTTGGCTTTTGAGTGGAACTAATGAAATAAGGAGAAAGGTGCACTGTTTTGAAAAAGTAATAGCCACTTAAAAAAAAGGGAAGAAAAAGTAGTTGTATTGTTGTGGAAAAAAAATCTATATCCCTTGATAAGTGGCGACTCTTGATGTAATTGTGCTTAAAGAAGTATGGGGTAATATACATTGATGTGAAAGTGGAGTTTGGTTTGATATAAGTTTGAGGTTTGAATGCTAAAGTATATGTATTAAAGTGCTTAGGGAGGTGTAGTCACTCTTATATCTAAATGTATCCTACCCATCCCGCAGCCTACATTACAACTAAATAAAGTTCTACTTGATCCTAGACTGAATGAGCTCGATTAGTAGAGTAGTACACTACGGTCAAGCCTATGGTGCATCTTTTGTGGCACATGAATATTATTTCTGAGAGTGAGTGAATCCTTTGTATCTTGAGTTCCTAAGTGTTCTTAAAGTTTATTGTGTGGAACCACTCACTTTTGTTGTGTGAGGGCACTTGATTCATTAAAAAGGTGGTATCAGTGACCTCTATGTTAGAGTAAGTGGGTGAGTTGCGAATAATGCGTGGTACTTGTGAGTCAAATCTTGAGGTGAAGATGTTACTCTTATGTGCTTAGTCTATTTTAAATATTCTTGGTGTGATGAGTTAGGAGAATTGCTTAGAAAGGTCGTGTCTATATAAAGTGTAGTTTGATTGCTCGAGGACGAGCAATGGTTTAAGTGTGGGGTGTTGATGATAGGCTATAATTACGTATTTTAGTCGCTTATTACACTCTAGTTTACTGCACTTTAATTGAGTTGAGCTTCAATCGCTAGTGTTTTGCACTAATTGTATGTTTTATGCCTAGAACGAGTGATTCCGAGCTATATAGATATTATGGAATGAATTTAAGTGATTTGGAGATTTGAAGTCTGAGTAAAATCTCAAGGAATTAAGCCGGGATCATGTTCGAGAGTCAAATTCGATAGTTAAGAACAAACGAAGACTCGAGGAGGCATATTGCGCACTGTCTAGTAAAATGGACATAACGTTTTTCTCCAAACTCCATTTGGGCTATATAATATATGGTTGGAAAGCTAACTCAAAGTTATACAACGTTCATGTTTTACGGTTTTCCAAATTCCAAATGGAACAGGGTGTAAAACACGGTCTAAACCGCGACCGCGGACCTGAAGCGGATTGGGGCAGAATACTTGGCCATATGCGCGGCCACTAGCGCGACCGCGCTAGTCCAGACCTAGGAAATCAACCTTTTTCCGTAGGAGAAGGTATAATTGTTTGGGACCGACCCTACTTGGTATATATACATGGGAGAACGTTATTTTTAGCGGATTTGACATATTTTCGACACAAATTCGACCTAAGGAGGCAAGAGACACAATAGGAGCAAGACGGGGGAATTCTTCTACGAGTTTTTCCTTCTTCTTCCTATTTTTCATTGTTGGTTATGACTTTTAGTATTGTAATTTCAGTACAATTATGAGTAGCTAACTTCTTTAGTCTAAGGTTTTGGTGGAACCCGTTGAGGATGAACTTATTGTTATATTAATATAGTTTGCTTGGTTTTCATCTCTATTTGTTCAACTACGTTCTTGTTGTAGTTGATTCGACTCTAGGCAAAATACTCACATTATATTTGCAAGGCTCGCTTAGTCGTTTTATCAGACATAGTTGAGCGTGATAACCTAGGCTAATGTGGAAGGTGTGGGCTATAGCACAGAAAAATCTGGGAATCAGGTGGAATTACAGTTTCATGGCCCTAAAACGCCAATAAATGAGGAACGGTCATGGCGAGGTAGTGACTATTGTACCTTAGGTCATTTTCGATGGCCTGCAAATTTTTACGTGATCTGGGTCCGGTGGCCCGGGTCCATGTAGAAGGCTAGGACTATAACACACGAAAATTTGGGAATTAGCTAGAATTCCGATTTTATGGTCCTAAAATGCCAAAAAAGGAGGAACGATCATGACGAGACGTAGACTATTGTTCCTTAGGTCATTTTTAATTGTCCGACAACATTTTAGGCGATCGGCATCGGGCCCGGGGCTCATGCGGAAGGCGTGGGCTATAACATATGAAAATTTGGAAATCAGGCAGAATTCGAGTGGCCCTAAAATGCCAAGGGAAGAGGAACGGTCTTGGAGAGGTGGGTACTATTTGTCATTAGGTCGTTTTTGAATGCCTACCAAAATTTTAGGTGATTCGGGTCCAAGGTCTTGGGCCCATGCGAAAGGCGTGAGCTATAGCGCAGGAAAATCTAGAATCAGGCAGATATCACGACCCAAAATCACAGGTCATGATGGCACCTAACTTGACCCGCTAGGTAAGACAACTAACAAAAAGATACAACCAAATGAACTTATAGGAAATTAAATTAGGATTTATCTAAACTTTTACAAATTTACCCAAGAACTGGTAGTACGAATCATGAACTTCTAGGATTTAGAATTTACAAAGCAAATATAAATAATCACACTATCTGTTTGAAAACTACATGAACAGATTAATAATGACTAAAACTACCAAGGACAAGTGGCAGTTTCTATCCAGAATACACGAACATCTTCAGGGTCAGCTCCCGACTTCTTCAGCAGCTCCGCTTCAATAGTCTGCACGGAGTGTGCAGAAGTGAAGTATCAGTACAACCGAACCCATGTACCGGTAAGTATCTTGACTAACCTCGGCGAAGTAGTGATGAGGCTTGTAGTTTAAAGATGCTCATTAGTAAACACTATAAGGTAACTAGCAATAGAACTATATGACAAGATAGTAGAATAGAGTACACAATGCGACTGTACAAAGCAATAAAAGAGTACCAGAAAGAATCACAATACAAAAGTTTCCAACATCTTAACTAGGCCTTTCCTTAGAACGAAAGCCCATGAACCGCAACAATCACCTCAAAACTTTCATAGTGTAAAAGAAGTACTCAAGACATTAAATCTAACGGCACGACAACACCCTTCGTGCATTTATCTCATCCTCACCGTATATGCCTAAAATAGTACCAACCAAATGATAAAAATACTGATAATAGAAACGTCAAGGAAGGAAATACGCAAGTAGTAATAATAAACGAGAAAGCAGAGAAGAACCTCAATAACAGACTAAGCAGAGATCATAAAGGTAATGACCACAATTAGGGAAAAAAGGGTTATAATTTCAACTAACTAGCATAAAGGAGGCGTGAAGATGGATATAACAAATAAGAGAGGGGAAGAGGGATACATGTTCTTTATAATGCAACAAATAGAGCATGAATGGCCAACATGAAAGAAGACTCGTACCTAAGTGACACAAAATGGATATGACATGGATGCAGTCATAGCAACAGGAAGTAGGCATGATGTTTACAAGTTAAACAAATAGAATGCATAGGCAACACAACAACGATTGAGATAGAGGATAAGGACAAAATAGTGCCGACCGGTCACATAAGAACCATGAATATGACAGTAGCAATTTAAGGTAAGACATGAAAATATCTGCAAGAAAAGAATATTATAACATAATGCATGTCCCTCGTCCTCACTTGCACGCAAACACCCATCGTACCATGAACCCGCAATGATACAAAAGTATAAAGGTATAAATGAAATGGCACGGCATCACCCTTCGTGCTTTTACTCACAAATGACATGGCACGACATCACCGTTCGTGCTTTTACTCTCAATAATATGGTACGACATCACCCTTCGTACTTTTACTCTCAATAATATGGCACGACATCACCCTTCGTGCTTTTACTCTCAATAATATGGTACGACATCACCCTTCGTACTTTTACTCTCAATAATATGGCACGACATCACCCTTCGTGCTTTTACTCTCAATAATATGGCACAACATCACCCTTCGTGTTTTACACTCTTCCTCACATGAAATGAATATAAACAATGGCAGGGCATCACCCTTCGTGCTTTACACTCTTTCTTACCGAGCATATAAATTTCAATAAGATGGCCAGCTAGGAAGTATAAATAACATCGAGGAGAGTGTCGAACGAATATTCCAAACAAAATCTCAATCACTACTTTCCAAGACAACAATAATTCAATGAATTCTAAAGTCCATATAATTCAAGTACTTCCAAAAATCCCACGATTTATCAACAACACAAGCATTCTAGTATCTCAAAATATCGATCATAGCAACGTATTAATGACTATGCATAGAGATGTACGAATTAGACACATCAATGTATTCTAAGAATTTCCATCAAATTGATTAAGTTTTATTTGGCTAAGGCTCGACTCTAACATTTAACACTACGTTCTAAATATCTAGAAGTCAAGTGTGCCATGAAGCAAGAAGGTTATGAAATTCTACAAGGCACAATTATAACATAATCTACCCCCGAGCATGATTAACCATGTCACATATATATACGCTCGTCACCTCATATATGTATCACCCCCCATGTAGCAAACAATGACAAATAGGAGGAAAAACTCTCTCAACAAAGCTAGGCAAAACACTTACCTCAATTCGGTTAACTCCGCACTCAAATTCCGCCTTTCCTTTACAATGCAAAGAAGAAACAATTCCAATTACTAAAGCTGTGATTTTTATTCAATTTCTAAAAGTCAACTCCCCAGGCTCGCACCTCGAAATCCGATAAAATTTACAAACCCGAACACCCACTCCGATAAGAGTTTAGCAACACAAAAATTATAAAATTCCGATAGCAATTCGTCCTTCAAAATCATGATTTTTTACATTTTGAAAGATTTCACAATTTTTTCTCAAATTCCCAACTTAATTCACTAATTAGACGATTAAAATAGCAATGGAATCATGAAATATGATAAGATTCGGGTAGAGAACACTTAGCCTGATGATTTCTTGAAAAACCACGAAAAATCTTCCAAAGCCGAGGTCTACAACTCCAAAAATGATAAAAATGGCTAACCCTCGATTTGGGATTATATTCTGTCTGCCCAGGGGTTTATGCATCGCGGTCGCGAGAAAAGAATTGAGGCTGCCAAGAAAGACCCTTCGTGATCGCGAGTGAAGGGACGCGAACGCGATGAACACCGGACAAGATCTTACGCGAACGCGGGGCAATTGATGCGAATGCGAAGAGGAAATAGCCAACCGCCTCCCGTTCCTAATTTCTACTACGCGAACGCGAGGGAATAGATGCGAACGCGAAGAAGAAGAAAGCAGACCTTCACGATCGCGAGAGGATATATGCGAACACGATGAAGGAAAATGGGGCAGATCAATAGAACACTATGCGATCGCGACTGGAGCTGCGCGATCGCAAAAGATAGCACCTGACACCAGAAACCAGCAATCCGAAACTAGAAGGGATTAGCCCGAGGCCCATCCGAAACACACTTGAGATCCCTGGGACCCCGTCTAAACATACAGACAAGTTCTAGAACCTAACAAGAACTCGCTCGGGATATCGCATCATCATAATAACCTCTAAAACCACGAATCGGACGCCAAAACGCATGAAGATCAAACTTAAACTTCAAGAACTTCTAGAATCGCAACCGAGCGTCCGAACCATATCAAATAAACTCCGTTTGGCCTCAAATTTTGTACACAAGTCATATTTTACATAACAGACTTATTCCAACTTCCAGAACCGGAATCTGACCCCAATATCAAAAAGTCCACTCCCGGTCAAACTTCTAAAAATCCAACTTTCGCCATTTCAAGATTAATTAAACTACAAACCTCCAAATTACAACCCGGACGCGCTCCTAAGCCCAAAATACCCAACGGAGCTGACGAAACTCCATTCCGAGGTCCAATGCTAAAAAGTTCATACTTGGTCAATTCTTCCAACTTAGAACTTAAATCTTGAAGTTCATTCTTCCAAATTGATTCCGGATAACTTGAAAACCAACAACGACGATTTACGCAAGTCATAATACACCACGCGGAGATACTCGAGCCCTCAAAACACTGAGAGAAGTGCAGATACTCAAAACGACATGCCGAGTCGTTACATTCTCCACCACTTAAACACACGTTCGTCCTCGAACGTGCCAGGAGTCTCCCCAAAGCTATTAAACCATGGTTTAACCTTACCAAGCACAAATCCGGGGATGATCCCACGTCACCCTGATCCACATAAGCCCACCAACATAACACCATTAGAGATCCATGTTTCAACCTTAGTCCTTAAACCGTAAAACCCCATTTTATCATCCAGAATTTATTACAAGACCCCAATCCCACATCTACACATTGTACAAGTCTGAACCAGCCGTATCCAATAATGACCATGACCCAAGATGTATCCACACGACGCACCCCATCGCTTTAATACTTACATTAGAACTGCTGACCACCATTACTGCCCAAAAACAATCCGGTGCCGATAGGAAACCTCATATCGATTAGAACCTCGTTCAAAACCTTCATACCCTACCGATGCTGAAAGAAACACGCATAACCGCTTAACCACTCATCTGATCAATAAAACAAGAAACTCACTCGCCCGACCAGGTCCATTGCCCAAGTCCTCAACAAAATATAGTGTTATTCTTCCAAACCTTCCTCATCCCAATACAATAGCGCAAATCTCAGGTTTAGAAACCTCATCTCAGCTAATACAAACAGCCACACCGACGAGCATCAACAGTAATCATATGGAGCCACACACAACCCAGCTTCGTACACTAACAAGTATTAATTCAAACATGACATTTAACAGTAGGAAAACTAAATAAGAAAACTACTAAGCAAGTTAAGCAGGCAGGGAAATTTTAGCATTTCACTACGAACTATTTTCAACAAGGTGAAAACAAAATACACGAAATAAGAGTAAGGAGTCATATTACATCACTGTACCGTTGCGGTGTGCAACCCGATCCCATCATGTCAATCCACATAGGGTACCCATCGAGCCATAATACTCGGGCTCACTGATCACATATGCGTCAACATCAAGCACAACAGAGTGCATAAAATATAACTATAGGGAAATCATTAGGAATAACCAATAATGGGAAAGACAAGCACAACTATGGTGCAATAAGCTAGGCAACATCACAAAGGCCACCTCGCCCATAGTGCTACGAGGCCTAAAATGAATCACGATATGCGTGCGAAGAATCATGTAAACCTCACAACCCATCATAGCATAAGAGAAAAACATACGTCACATACCAAAGAGCGAATAACATCCACTCCGCCCGATGATATACATATGGCACCAATTGCACAAGAGCAAGCAAATCCAACCTGATACAGAGTCTACACCCTTACTGGGCTCAAAATAATCCCCAAACCAAATTCCGATCATCCTCAAACATATAATAAACCTTCCAAAAGTCTATAGCAACCTTCATCATCCAATCTTCTACACTTCTTCACAACTCGCGATCAAGGAATAGCCCGTCTACAAGAACATTCCGTCTCTGAGCCTCACGAATACCAGAATCTTCATACCCAATCTCAACACTGCTTCTCAAATAGCTGACACGTAACTCATACTACATCATCTTTCGCTAATGCACCCATAAATCAAAACACAATGCATCTGCCAACAGGCGCTCTGGTGAAAACACACAGTGCCGGCTAAAACCTTAAACACCGGAATCATCTGTACCATCAAGAACTCATATACTTCCCTTCAAAACTAACTACAACTTTGTACATGCAAGCTTTCAACCCCACGCAGTGCATCGCTTCTAACATGCTAATTTTCAACACTACGAAAGTCTCACAATCAACTCTGAACCATAAACAATATAGCTCCTATAATTGTAGAAAGCATCAACTCCGACCGTGGTCATAACCATGATAAGTTCTTCGGAACTCCGTAACACATAATCAAGTAATCAGAACCAATTTCCTCTAACTCAACCGAGCCACGCAGACTGTCAACCTGAAAGTAACTCAACCAGATATGACCGCCCTAAGGGAACTTCTTGGGAACCCGAAACCATTTCTTGCATCACCCCAACATTGACATGTAGACTTTTCTTGACAAGGAAATATCGCAGATCCAATTACCATTCACTACCATTTTCAAGCCCACATGTAGACAAATCTAAAAGCCCTTAAAGGCTACATAAGACCTAGAACTTGCCAGAACCTTCTCGATAACCACTCATCTTACTCTGGTCTTCAATACACAACTAATACGCGTCAAGAAACCCGTGCTACACCAGCATATGCCCATTCAAGGAAATAACCAAGCAATCTCCCGATCCGTAAGTTGATATGGTCCATGACCCTACAATCTAATCGTCTTTGGCAGACTCCACCACTTAGCTCGAAACCATAGAACACCCCATCGGCAACCCGATGTACCATATCTTCATAGCATGCCCATTTAGCTGAATACTTCAAAACTCATGCAATGTTGATCATAGAACACCCCGAAGACTCTGCCAAGCGCTTACCCATCATTGCAATGATCAAACAACTTCCCTAAATGATCTGAAATGATGACATATGTACTCTACTGAAGGAAAACATCATACGAGACACACTATCCAAACTCATCAAGAGGGAGATGGCCCACCGGTTTTTACTCGAATCGACACCTTGCCATGAACCCACCTTAATCACAATAGCCTGGCCATCAGCCAATCTTCCCAAACCAGAGCTTACCATCCAAACATATGAACCCGCCTCGAACCACAAATGAACGACTAGAAGATTTAACACTGCATCTGCCTCTGAAGCTAGACAACACTTTGAAATCTATCTGCAGCATCACTGATCATCGGCATATAGCGAATACTGAGTGCACAATACCATATATGAGTGATTGGGAGGAGTCAAAGTCGTAGGTTTCACGCTGAATCAAGGTCGCACGATAAGAAAAGAAGAAAGGGAAAGTTTTCCTAAATGCCCTGTAGCCTCTTGAAGATAGGTATGAACGTCATCATACCGATCCGCAGGACTCTACTAGACACTTGCTCACGACTCGTTGAACCTACGAACCTAGTGCTCTGATACCACCTTGTCACGACCCAAAATCACAGGTCATGATGGCACCTAACTTGACCCACTAGGTAAGACAACTAACAAAAAGGTACAACCAAATGAACTCATAGGAAATTAAATTAGGATTTATCGAAACTTTTACAAATTTTACCCAAGAACTGGTAGTACGAATCATGAGCTTCTAGGATTTAGAATTTACAAAGCAAATATATATAATCACACTGTCTGTTTGAAAATTACATGAACAAATTAATAATGTCTAATACTACCAAGGACAAGTGGCAGCTTCTATCCAGAATACACAAACATCTTCAGGGTCAGCTCCCGACTTCTTCAGCAGCTCCGCTTCAATAGTCTGCACGGAGTGTGCATAAGTGAAGTACCAGTACAACCGACCCCATGTGCTGGTAAGTATCTTGACTAACCTCGTCGAAGTAGTGACGAGGCTTGTAGTTTAAAGATGCTCATTAATAAACACTATAAGGTAAACTAGAAATAGAACTATATGACATGATCGTAGAATAGCGTACACAATGCGACTGTACAAAGCAATAAAAGAGTACCAGAAAGAATCACAATACAACAGTTTCCAACATCTTAACCAGTCCTTTCCTTAGAACGAAAGCCCATGAACCACAACAATCACCTCAAAACTTTCATAGTGTAAAAGAAGTACTCAAGACATTAAATCTAACGACACGACAACACCCTTCGTGCATTTATCTCATACTCACCATATATGCGTAAAACAGTACCAACCAAATGATAGAAATACCGATAATAGAAACGTCAATGAAGGAAATACGCAAGCAGTAATAATAAACAAGAATGCACAGAAGAACCTCAATAACAGACTAAGTAGAGAGCATAAAGGTAATGACCACAATTAGGAAAAAAGGGTTATAATTTCAACTAACTAGCATGATGGAGGCGTGAAGATGGATATAACAAATAAGAGAAGAGGAGGGGGTACATGTTCTTTATAATGCAACAAATAGATCATGAATGGCCAACATGAAAGAAGACTCGTACCTAAGTGCAACAAAACATATATGACAAGGATGCAGTCATAGCAGCATAAAGTATGCATGATGTTTACAAGTTAAACAAATAGAAGGCATAGGAAACACAACAAAAGAAAGAGGATAGAGACAAAACAGTGGCAACCGGTCACATAAGAACCATGAATACGACAGTAACAATTTAAGGTAAGACATGAAAATATCTGCAAGAAAAGAATATTATAACATAATGCATGTCCATCGTCCTCACTTGCACGGAAACACTCATCGTGCTATGAACTCTCAATGATACAAAAGTATAAAGGTATAAATGCAATGGCACGACATCACCCTTCGTGCTTTTACTCATAAACGACATGGCACGACATCACCCTTCGTGCTTTTACTCTCAATAATATGGCACGACATCACCCTTCGTGCTTTTACTCTCAATAATATGGCACGACATCACCCTTCGTGCTTTTACTCTCAATAATATGGCACGACATCACCCTTCGTGCTTTTACTCTAAATAATATGGCACGACATCACCCTTCGTGCTTTTACTCTCATCCTCACCAAATAATAATAAAATCGGCACGGCATCACCCTTCGTGCTTTTACTCTCTTCCTCACAATGCAATGTAATCAAATATCATGGCACGACATCACCCTTCGTGCTTTAAATTCTTCCTCACTATGCAATGTAATCAAATATCATGGCACGACATCACCCTTCGTGCTTTTACTCTCTTCCTCACAATGCAATGTACAATGAATCATGGCACGACATTTACCTTCGTGCTTATAATCAATAAAATCATGGCACGGCATTTACCTTCGTGCTTATAATCAATAAAATCATGGCACGGCATCACCCTTCGTGCTTTACACTCTTCCTCACCAAGCATATAAATTTCAATAAAGTGGCCAAGTAGGAAGTATAAATAACATCGAGGAGAGTGACAAACGAATATTCCAAACAAATTCTCAATCACTACTTTCCAAGCTAACAATAATTCAATGAATGCTCAAGGCCATATAATTCAAGTACTTCCAAAAATCCCACGATTTATCAACAACACAAGCATGTAATCTAGCATCTCAAAATATCGATCATAGTAACGTATTAATGACTATGCATAGAGATGTACGAATTAGACACATCAATGTATTCTATGAATTTCCATCAAATTGATTAAGTTATATTAGCTAAGTCTCAACTCTAACAATTAACACTACGTTCTAAATATCTAGACGTCAAGTGTGCCATGAAGCAAGAAGGTTATGACATTCTACAAGGCACAATTATAACATAATCTACCCCCGAGCATGATTAACCCTGGCACATACATATACGCTCGTCACCTCATATATGTATCACCCCCGCATGTAGCAAACAATGACAAATAGGAGGGAAAACTCTCTCAACAAAGCTAGGCAAAACACTTACCTCAATTCGGCTAACTCCACACTCAAATTTCGCCTTTCCTTTGCAAATTCATATCTTCTCATCTCAATCTAGCCCAAGACGACTGGAGTACATCACACAATGCAAGAAGAAACAATTCCAATTAATAAATCTGTGATTTTTATTCAATTTCTAAAAGTCAATAAAAGTCAACTCCCTAGGACCGCACCTCGAAATCCAATAAAATTTACAAAACCCGAACACCCACTCTAATACGAGTTTAGCAACACCAAAATTATCAAATTCCGATACCAATTCGTCCTTCAAATCATGATTTTTTTACATTTTGAAAGGTTTCACAAATTTTTCCCAAGTTCCCAAATTAATTCACTAATTAGATTATGAAAATAGAAATGGATTCATGAAATATGATAAGATTCTGGTAGAGAACACTTGCCCAAATGATTTTCTTGAAAACCCCACGAAAAATCTCCCAAAGCCGAGGTCTATAACTCCCAAAATGATAAAAATGGCTAACCCTCGATTTGGGATTATATTTTGTCTGCCCAGGGGTTTATGCATCGCGATCGCGGAGATTAGGTCGCGATCGCGGAGAAGAGAATACACGCTTCCAAGAAAGACCCTCCGCGATCGCGAGTGAAGGGACGCAAATGCGATGATTTAAGTTTTATGGCCCTAATAGGACAAAAATGACGAAAGGTCATGGCGAGGCTGTGACTAATGTTCCTTAGGTCATTTTTATGGCCTGGAAAACTTTTAGGCAATCCAGATCCGGGGGCCAGGACAGATGTGGAAGGCGTGTGCTATATCACACGAAAATTTGAGAATCAGTCGGAATTTCAGTTTTATGGCCTAAAATGCCAAAAGGAGGAACGATAATGGAGAAGTGGTGACTATTGTTCCTTAGGATATTTTTGATGTCCCAAAAACGTTTCAGGTGATCCGGGTCCGGGCCAATGTGGAAGGCATGGGCTATTGCAAACGAAAATCTGAGAATCGGGCGGAATTCATGTTTTATGGCCCTAAAATACCAAAAAACGAGGAACGATCATGGCGAGGAGGTGACTAGTAGTCCTTAGGACATTTTCGATGGACAGACAATTTGAGAATCGGGCTAAATTCATGTTTTATGGCCCTATAACGCCAGAAAATGAGGAACACTCATGGAAAGACAATGACTATGTTTCCTTAGGTCGTTTTGGATGGCTCGACCAAATTTTAGGCGCTCCGGGGCCATGCGGAAGACATGGGTTATAGTACACGAAAATCTGGGAATCGGACGGAATTCCAATTTTATAGCCCTAAAATGATAAAAAATGAGAAACGGTTATAGAGAAGCGATGTCAAAAGTTACTTAGGTTATTTTGATGGCCTGGAAAAATATAAGGAGATCCGAGTCCGGGGGCTCGGGCACATGTGGAAGGCATGGGCTATGACACACGAAAATCTGGGAATAGGGCGGAATTCTAGTTTATGGCCCTAAAACACCAATAAATGAGGAACAGTCTAGTGGGGTAGTGACTATTATCCCTTCGGTCGTTTTTGATGGCTCGAAAACTTTATAGGAGAATCGCGTCAGGGAACTCGGGCCCATGCGGAAGGCGTATACTATAGCACAAAAAAATCTGGAAATCGAGCGGAAATCCAGTTTTTGTGGCTCTAAAATGTCAAACACGAGGAACAATCACGACGAGACGGTGGCTGTTGTTCCTTAGGTCATTTTGAATGACCCGACAAAACTTTAGGAGATACGGGTTCGGATGCCCCGGACCATAAGGAAGGTGTGGGGTTCGCCCGATTCCATATTTTCGTGGGCTATAGTCCTTGCCTTCTGCATCGGCACGGGCCCCCAGACCTTGATCGCCTATAGTCACCGTCTCGCCATGACCGACAAATTTTAGATTATTCGGGTCCAAGGTCCTTGGCCCATGCGGAAGGCATGAGCTATAGCACACAAAATCTAAGAAGCAGGCGAAATTCAAGTTTTATGGCCCTAAACGAGTAGAAAAAGAGGGATGATAATGATGAGGTGGTGATTATTGTTACTTAGGTCATTTGTGATGGCCCGACAAAATTTAAGGCCATCCGGGCTCGGGCCCATGCAGAATGTGTGGGCTATAGAACACAAATATTTGGGAATCGGGCTGAATTTCGGTTTTATGACCCTATAATGCTAAAAAACGAGGAATGGTCATGGCGAGGCGATGCCTATTATTCCTTAGATAGTTTTTAATATCCCGGCAAAATTTTAGGTGATCCGAGTCCGAGGTCTTGGGCCCATGCGGAAGGTGTGGGTTATTGCACACGAAAATCAGGGAATCAGGTGGAATTCCAGTTTTATGGCCCTAAAATGCCAAAATATGAGGAACGGTCATGGAGAGGCAGTTATTTTTGTTCCTTAGGTCATATTTGATGGCCGGACAAAATTTTAGGCGATTCGGGTCTGGGTACCGGGGCACATTCGGAAGGCGTGGGCTATATCACGCGAAAACTTGGGAATCGGGCGGAATTCAGTTTTATGACCATAAAAAGCCAAAAAATGAGGAACTGTCATGGAGACATGGTGACTATTGTTCCTTAGATAATTTTTATGCCCGACAAAATTTTAGGCGTTCCGGGTCCAAGCTTATGCGGAAGGCGTGCGTATAGCACACGAATATCTTGGAATCGAGTGGAATTCAAATTTTATGGCCCTAAAATGCAAAACAATTAGTAAAGCTCATGGAGAGGCGGTGGCTATTGTTCCTTAGATCGATTTTAATGGCCTGGTAAAATTTTAGGCGATCCAGGTCTAGGGGCCCGTGCCCATACGAAAGGTAGCACACGAAATTGTGGGAATCAGGCAAAAGTTTAGTTTTATGGCTCTAAAATGCCAAAATAGAGGAACGATCATGGTGAGCCAGTGACTATTGTTCTTTAAGTCATTTTTTGATGGTCCAAAAAAAATTTAGGCTATCCGGGTCTGAGGGCCTCGACCCATGCGTAAGGTGTGAGTTATAGCACACGAAAATCTGGGTCTCGAGCGGAATTTTAGTTTTATAGCTCTAAAACGCCAAAAAATTAGGAACGATCATGGCGAAGCAGTGACTATTGTTCCTTAGGTCATTTTTGATGGCCCGAATCCGGGTCTGGGAGTCCATGCGGGAGGAAATCGGGCAAACTTCGACTTTTATGGCCCTAAAATACCAAAACACGAGGAACAGTCATGGAGGGCGATAACTATGGTTCCTTAGGTCATTTTTAATGGCCCGATAAGTTTTTAGACGATCCTGGTGCAGAGGCCCAGGCCTATACGCAAGGCGTGATCCAAAGCACAAGAAAATCTAGGAAGCGGGCGAAATTCAAGTTTTATGGCCTTGAAATGCCAAAAAAGAGGTAAGAGCTTGGCGAGGTGGTGACTATTGTTATTTAGCTCTTCTTTTGATGGTTCGGCAAAATTTTAGGCAATTGGGGTCTGGGAGGCCGGGCCCTTCCAAAGGCGTGGGCTATAACACACGAAAATCTGGGAATGGGGCAGAATTCCAATTTTATGGCCCCTTAAACGCAAAAAAAACAAGGAACGGTAATGGCGAGGCAATGAATATTGTTCCTTAGGTCGTTTTATTGGCCCGACAAAATTTTAGGCGATCCGAGTTTGAGATCCCGGGCCCATGCGGAAGGCGTGGGTTATAGCACACGAAAATCTTGGAATCAGGTAGAATTCCAGTTTTATGGCCGCAAAACGCAAAAAAAAAGAAGAGGAACAGTCATGCCGAGGCGGCGACTATTGCTCTTTAGGCTGTTTTTAAGGGCCTGAAAAATTATAGGCGATCCGGGTACTAGGGTCCGAGCCTATGCGGAAGACCACACGAATATGGGAATCGGGCGGAATTCCAGTTTTATGGACCTAAAATGCAAAAAAATGAGCATCGTGTCATGGCGAGGCGGTGACTATTGTTCCTTAGGTCGTTTTTATGAAGTAACAAAAGTTTAGGCGATCCAGGTCCGGGCACTCTGGCCCGTATGGAAGGCATGGACTATAGCACATGAAAATGTGGAAATCGGGCGAAATTCCACTTTTATGGCCCTAAAACACCAATAAACGAGGAGGCTGTGACTATTGTCCCTTAGTTAATTTTTTATGGCATGATAAAATTTTAGGCGATCCGGGTCTTGGGGCATGGGCCCATGCTGAAGGTGTGGGCTATATCACACAACAATCTAGGGATCAGACGAAATTCCAGTTTTATGCCCCTAAATGCCAAAAGACGTGGAACAATCATGGCTAGGGTGACTATTGTTCCTTAGGTCGTTTCTGATAGCCTGACAAAATTTTAGGCGATTCGGGTCTGGACGCCCCGGCCCATACGGAAGGCGTGGGTTGTAGCACACGAAAATCTAGAAAGCGGGCGAAATTCCGGTTTTATGGCCCTAAAATGCCAAAAACTAAGGAACAGTCATGGCGAGGCAGTGACTATAGTTCCGTAGGTTGTTTATTATGGCCCAAAAAATTTATAGGTGATTCGGGTCTAAGGGTTCATGCCCATGCGGAAGACGTAGGCGATAGTACACGAAAATTTGGGAATCGAGTGGAATACAAGTTTTATGCTCCTATCATGCCAAAAAATGAGGAACGGTCATGGAAAGGCAGTTACTATTGTTTCATAGGTCATTTTTATGGCCCAACTATATTTTAGGCGATCTGGGTCGGGGCGTTCGGTACATGGGCTATAGGACAATAAAATCTGGTAATCAGGGGGAATTCTAGTTTTATGGCCCTAAAACGCAAAAAAAAACAAAAAGAGGTGCGGTCATGGCGAGCCAGTGACTATTTTTATTTAGGTCGGTTTTTGATGTCCCAGCCAAATTTTACGCGATCCAGGTTCGTGCCCATGTGAAAGGCGTGGGCGATAGCACACGAAAATCTAGAAATCGTGCGGAATTCCAGTTTTATGAATTTAAAGCGTCAAAAACGAGGAACAGTTCAGGCGAGGCGGCGAATATTGTTCCTTAGGTCATTTTTTACGGTCCATCAAAATTTTAGACGATATGGGTCTGGGGTCCAGGCCCATGCGGAAGTCGTGGGTTATAGAACATGAAAATTTAGGAATCGGGCGGAATTCCATTTAATGGCACTAAAAAGCCAAAAAATGAGTAAAGGTCGTGGCAAGACAGTGACTATTGTTCCTTATGTCGTTTTTGATGGCACGACAAAATTTAAGTCGATCCGGTTTTGGGGCTCGGGTCCATGCAGAAGGCATAGTCTATAACACATGAAAATCTGAGAATCAGGCGGAATTTCAGTTTTATGGCCCTAAAACGACAAAAAATAGGGAATGATCATGGAGAGGTGGTGAATATTGTTCCTAAGGTCGTTTGTGATGGCCGGGAAAAGTTATAGACGATCCAGGTCCGGGCAAATGTCGAAGGCGTTGGCTATAGCTCACAAAAAATTTAGGAATCGTGTGGAATTCAGTTTTATGGTCATAAAAAGAAAAAAAAAAGGAAGATCATAGCAAGGTAGTGACTATTGTTCCTTATGTCGTTTTCGATGTCTCGGCAAAATATTAAGCGATCCAAGTCCGTGGGCTATAACACACAAAAATTTGAGAATCAGGCGGACTTCCAGTTTTATTGCCCTAAAATGACAAAAAATAAGGAACGGTCATGGCGTGGCAGTGACTATTGTTCCTTAGGTTGTTTGGGATGGCCCGGCAGAATTTTTAGGCGATCTGGGTTCGGGTGCCCGAGCCCATGCAAAAAGCGTGAGCTAGCACGCAAATATCTAGGAATCAGATGGAATTCATGGCCATAAAACGCCAAAAAACACGAAATGTTCAGGGCTCGACAATGACTATGGTTCTTTAGGTCGTTCTTGATGGCCCGGCAAAATGTTAGCAGATCTAGGCGCTGGCCAATGCGGAAAGCGTGGGCGGTAACACATGATAATTTGGGAATCGGGCGGAATTCTAGTTTAATAGCCTCAAAATACCCAAAAAACGAGGAAGAGTCATGGTGAGGCGGTGACTATTTTTTCTTAGGTCGTTTTTATGGCCCATTTTAGTCGATTCGGGTCTAGGGGCTCGGGCTATGGGGATGGCGTGGGCTATATCATACGAAAATCTAGGGAATCAGGTGAAATTCCAGTTTTATGGCCCTATAAAGCTAAAAAATAAGAAAGGGCCATGGGTAGGTTTGATGGACCGACAAAATTTTAGGCGATCAGGGACCATGGCCCGAGCAGAAGGCGTGTGCATCACACGAAAATTAAGAAATCATGCGGAATTCCAGTTTATGTGCCTAAAATGCCAAAAAAATGAGGGACAGTCATCGCGAGGCAGTGACTATTGTTCCAAAGGTCGTTTCTGATCGCTCGGCAAATTTTAAGCGATCCGTACCCGGGAACTTGGGCCTATGCAGAAGTCGTGGGCTATAGCACACGAAAATGTGGGAATCGGATGGAATCCCAGTTTTATAGCCCTAAAACGCCAAAAAATGAGGAACGATCATGGGGAGGCGGTGACTATTGTTCCTTAGGTCGTTTTTAGTGTCCTGATAAAATTTAGGGCGATTAGGGTCTGGGGAACGACCCCATGCGGAAGGTCAGAGTTCCAGTTTTATGGACTTAAATGCCAAACAATGAGGAATGTTCATGGAGAGGCGGTGACAATAGTTCCTTAAGTCGTTTTTGATGGCCTGGAAAAATTTAAGGTGATCCCAGTCTAGGGACCCGGGCCCATGCGGTAGGTGTGGGCTATAACCCCGCGAAAATCCGAGAATCGGTTGGAATTCCAGTTTCATGGACCGAAAATGCCAAAAAATGAGGAACGATCATGACGAGGTGGTAACCATTGTTCCTTAGGTCGTTTATAATAGGCCGACAAAATTTGGCGAGCTAGGTCCGGGGCCCCGGGACCATGAGAATGGCGTGGGCTATAGACATTAACATCTAAGAATCGGATGGAAGTCAAATTTTATCGCCTTAAATGCTAAAAACCGAGGAACGGCCATGGCAAGGCAGTGACTATTGCTCCTTAGGACGTTCTTGATGGCCCTAAAATGCTAAAAATGAGAAACAGTCATGGCGAGGAGGTGACTATTGTTCCTTAAGATGTTCTTGATGGTCCGACAAAATTTTAGGCAATCCGGGTCCGGGGGCCTGGGCCTATATGGAAGGCGTAGGCTATAGCACACAAAAATCTTGGAATTGGGCGGGATTCCAGTTTTATTTTATGGCCCTAAAATTCCAAAAATTGAGGAATGATCACTACGAGGTGCTGACTATTGTTCGTTAGGATTTTTGTGATGGACCGGCAAAATTATAGGGATTAGGGTCCGGAGGATCGGATCCATGCAGAAGGCCTAGGCTATAACACACGAAAATCTGGGAGTCTGGTAGAATTCTAGTTTTATTGCCCTAAAATGCCAAAATACGAGGAACTGTCATGGAGAGGTGGTAATAATTGTTCCTTAGATTGTTTTTTATGGCCCGACAAAATCTTAGGTGATTCGGGTCCGGGGGCCCGGGCCCATGCGAAAGGCGTGGGCTATAGCACATGAAAATTAGGGAATCAGTTGGAATTCTAGTTTTATGGCCCTAAAACACCAAAAAATGATGCACGGTCATCGCGAAGCGGTGACTATTTTTCCTTAGGTCATTTTTTCTAGCCCGACAAAGTTTTAGGCCGCCTAAAATTTTGTCGTGCCAAAAAAATTATAAAACTAGAATTGGGCGGAATTCCATTTTTATGGCCCTAAAACACCAACAAACGAGGAACGATCACTGCGAGGCACTGACTATTGTTCGTTAGGACATTTGTGATGGCCAGGCAAAATTATAGGCGATCTGGGTCCGGGGGCTCAGACCCATGCGGAAGGCCTAGGCTATAGCGAAGCGGTGACTATTTTCCCTAAGTTCATTTTTTTCGCCCGACAAAATTTTAGGCGATCCAGTTCTGGGGAACCGGGCCCATGCGGCTGGCGTTGTCTATAGCACACGAAAATTGGGGAATCGGGTGGAATTCAAGTTTTATGGCCCTAAAACTCCAAAAAATGAGGAACAACCATGACGAGTTTTTGATGGCCCGATAAATATTTTAGAAATATGTGGAGGGCTCAGGCCCATGCGGAAGGTGTGGGCTATAACAGAGGAAAATCTTGAAATCGGGCGGAATTCCAATTTTATGACCGTAAATGCCAAAATATGAGGAACGTTCATAGCGAGAGGGTGACTATTGTTCCTTAGGTCATTTTTATGGACCAGCAAAAATATAGGCGATTCGAGTCCTGCGGCCTAGGCCTATGTGGAAGGAGTGGGTTATATAGCACAGGAAAATCAAGGGATCAGGCGGAACTCTAGTTTTATGGCCTTAAAACGCCAAAAATGAGGAACGGTCATGGCGAAGAGTTGACTATTGTTCTTTAGGTCGTTTTTAAGTCCATGCAAAATTTCAGGTGATTCAGGTCCATGCGGCAGTTATAGCATACGAAAATTTGGGAAGCGGACAGAATTCCAATTTTATGGCACTAGAACGCTAAAAAATGAGGAACAGTCATGGCGAGGCGGTGACTATTGTTCCTTAGTTCGTTTCTAGTGGCCATGCAAAATTTTAGACTATTCAGATCCCGTGGCCTGGGCCTATGCGGAAGGCATGGGCTATAGCACATGAAAATTTGGGAATCGGGTGGAATTCCAGTTTTATGGCCTTAAAACGCCAAAAAATAAGGAACGGTCATAGCGAAACGGTAACTATTGTTCCTTACGTTGTTTTGATGGCCCGGCAAAATTTTAGAAGATCCGGGACCGGGGGCGTGAGCCTATGCTGAAGGCGTGGGTTATAGCATACGAAAATCTGAGAATCATGCGAAATACTAGTTTGATGCCCCTAAAACTCCAAAATATGAGGAACGGTCATGGCGAGGCGGTGACTATTGTTTCATAGGTTGTTTTTTGATGGACCGTCAAAATTTTAGGTGATACGGGTTCGGGGCCCTTGACCCATGCTGAAGGCGTAGGCTATATAGCATACGAAAATTTGGGAAGTGGACGGAATTCCAATTTTCTGGCCCTAAAACGCCAAAAAAACGAGGAACAGTCATGGCGAAGAGGTGACTATCATTCCTTAGGTTGTTTTTAGTGGCCCGGAAAATTTTTTAGACTATTCGGGTCCGGGGGCCCGGGTTCCGCATGGGCTAAAGCACATAAAAATCTGAGAATCTGGTGGAATTCCAATTTTATGGCCTTAAAACACCAAAAAATGAGGAACGGTCATGACGAAACAGTGACTATTGCTCCTTACGTCGTTTTGATGGACCAACAAAATGTAAGGAGATCCGGGACCGGGGGCATGGGCCTATGCTGAAGGCGTGGGTTATAGCATATAAAAATCTAGGAACCAGGCGGAATTCCAGTTTGATGGCCCTAAAATTCCAAAAAACGAGGAACGATCATGGTGAAGTGATTGCTATTGTTCCTTAGGTCATTTTATATGGCCCGACAAAACTTTAGGTGATACGTGTCCGGAGGCCCGGGCCCATGAGGAAGACGTGGGCTATAGCATGTGAACATTTGAGAATTGGGCGAAATTTCAGTTTTATGGCCCTAAAATGCAAAATAAATGAGGAACGACCATGGCAAGGCGGTGACTATTGTTCCTTAGGTCGTTTTTTATGGCCCAACAAAATTTTGGGTGATCCGAGTCTGGGGGCCCAGGCCCATGTGAAAAGCGTGGGCTATAACACACGAAAATATGGGAATCGGGCGGAATTCCAATTTTACGACCCTAAAACACCAAAAAATGAGGAACGATCATGGCGATGCGGTGACTATTTTTCCATAGGCCATTTTTTATGGCTCGAAATATTTTTAGGTGATCGGGTCCCAGGTCCTGGTCCGTGCGGAAGTCGTGGGCTATAGTACACGAAAATTTGAGAATTTGGCGGAATTCTAGTTTTATGGCCCTAAAACGCCAAAAAATGAGGAACGCTCATGGCAAGGTTGTGACTATTCCTTAGGTTGTTTTTAGAAGGTGTGGGTTTTAGCACACTAAAATTTGGGAATCATGCGAAATTCCAGATTTATAGTCCTAAAACGCCAAAAAACGAGGAGCGGTCATGGCGAGGCAGTGATTATTATTCCTTGTCGTTATTGATGACTTAGCAAAATTTTAAGCGATTCCGGTCCAGGCCTATGCAGAAAGCGTTGGCTATAGCACACGAAAATCTAAAAATTTGGCGAAATTCTAATTTTATGGCCCGAAAATACCAAAAACAAAGAGGAACAGTCATGGTGAGGCGGTGAATCCTTGGGTCATTTTTTATGGCCTGTCAAAGTTTCAGGTGATCCAGGTCCGGGGTCCCCGGCTTATGTGGAAGGAGTGAGTTATAGCAACCAAAATTCTAAGAATTTGGAAATCTTAATTTATGGCCCTAAAATTCTAAAAAACGAGAAACAGTCATGGCGAGGAGTTGACAATTGTTCCTTCAGTCATTTTTTATAGCCCGATAAAATTTTAGGCGGTCCGGGCGCATGTGGAAGACGTGGGCTATAACACACGAAAATCATGGAATCAGGCAAAATTCCAGTTTTATGGCCCTAAAACGCCGAACAACGAGGAACAGTCATGTAAGGCGGTAACTATTATTCCTTAGGTAGTATCTGATGGACCGACAAAATTTTAGGTGATCCAGGTCCGGGGGCCCGAGCCTATGAAGAAGGCGTAGGTTATAGGACACGAAAATCTGGGAATCGAGCGGAATTCTAGTTTTATGGCCCTAAAACGTAAAAACAAAAAGGGAACGGCCATGGCGAGGCGGTGACTATTGTTCCTTAGGCCGTTTTTGATTGCTTGGCAAAATTTTAGGCGATGCGGGTTTAGGGGCACGGACCCATGCAGAAGGCTTGGGCTATAGCACACGAAAATCAAGGAATCGGGCAAAATTCTAATTTTATGGCCCTAAAATACCGAAAAACGAGGAAAGGTCAGGGCTAGGAGGTGACAATTATTCCTTAGGTCGTTTTTGATGGCCCGACAAAACTTTAAACTATCTTGGTCCGGAGGCCCGGCCCATGCAAAAGGCGTGGACTATAGCGTACAAAAATCTGGGAATCAGACGGAATTCCAGTTTTATGGCCCTATGCGCCAAAAAAAGAGGAACGATCATGGCGGGATGGTAACTATTGTTCCTTAGGTCAGTTTTTATGGCCCGTCAAAATATTAGGCGCTCCACGTCTATGCACCCAGGCCCATGCGAAAGTCGTGAGCTATAACACGCGAAAATCTGGGAACCGGGCGGAATTCCATTTTATGAGCTTAAAATGCCAAAAACGAGGAACGATCATGGGGGAAATGACTATGGTCCTTAGGTCCTTTTTGATGGCCCGGCAAAATCTTAAGCGATCCGGGTCCTGGGTCTGGGTCCATGCGGAATGCGTGAGTTATGTTACGCGGCGCCTTCCTGAGATTCCGTGGAAGGGCGACGTAAGGCTAAGCAACCGATGTCAGGGTGGTTACTGTCCTCCAAATGAGGTCCTCGCCACACGCTAGACGAGATTGTCAGTGGCGTGTGGGAAAACCAATGCCAACAATTTGAGAGAACAGAAATGAGATTTGAATAAAAGCTTGATTGCAATAATCAAAGCTATTACAAAAAGAAGGCAACGCGGTGTCGAGGGGTAGAGACACCAGTACAGAGAATTGCTTGCTAGAAAGTTTTGAATGCTTGATACCCCCTAATAATGCTTAAAACAAATAAACCAAAGTTACATGAGTAGACTAAACTACGCTAGAGAAACATAATG